>JAQZBX010019348.1:10388-33963 GCA_029593785.1 Cabassous unicinctus
TCGGACCACGGAGCCTTAAAATGAATAAGGCAGGCTGAACCCTCACAGATAGTGCCTGCCATCATGCTTCAAAACGTGGCAAATGACTCTGGGTAAGAAAGTACCTTTTACGGTACCTTGAGTTGGACTCTTTAGGGCCTTGTGACTGCAAGCTTCTATGCCAAATAAATAGCCTCTATAAAAGCCAACAGAGTCCTGGTACTTTGCATCAGCACCCCTTTGGCTGACTAATACAACATGGAAGCATGATAAATAAAGCAGATTAAAATGCAAGCAAGGTGAGCTGGGTTCAGAGGGCCTGGTTCGAAGCCTCTTTGGCCCCACCTGGACACTCCCTCCCCAGTGGTCTCTGAGGGGTCGCAAGGAGCCATCTGAGTCTCCCAGAGGACAGTTTGGAAACCGCTGGATCGACTGATCCCCAAATAACCCTCCCTCAATCTGTCCGTCCATCCAATAGGTGTTAATGGAGCATTCAGTGTGAATGAGATGGTGTTAGCAGCTGAAAGAATCAGCTGTGATTATTAGCTCTGGCCCACACAGATGGTATTTGCCAAATGAGTGTTAGAGGCGTGAAGGCAGACAGATATTAGGAACAGGTCATAATAGCGGGTTCTGATAGGGCAGCACACAGGATGCTGTGGGAGCTCTTAGCAGGGAGAATCTGGTAGGCTTCTGTAGAAGTCAGGGGCATCTCCTTGACAGGTGACATCTAAGGCAGGACCCGAAGCATGGGTAGGAATTCCCCAGGAGAAGGGAGGGGAATATGTGTGAAGCTTGAGAAGGGGGAGTGGGCACTTCTGAGGAGCTAAAAGAAATAGTCTGACGGTAGTGACAGCGTGCAAGGCTGAAATAGGCAGGTGATGCTCTGTGCCCCAGCAGCAGAAGCCTGTTTTTTTAAAAATTAGACTTGTGCAAGAATATTTATAGCAACTTTATTCATAACAGTCCCCAGTACAATAGAATGCCACTAAAAAATGAAAGGGAAAGAACTAATGAAATATGCAGCAACATGCCTGAATCTTGCAAGCATAAATGTTGAGCAAAAAAGCTGGACACAGCAGAGGATGTAATGCCTGATTCCATTTATGTGAAATTCCAGAACAGGTGATAGAAATCAAGACATGGTTGCTTCTGGGTGGCGGTGGGGTGGATTGACTAGAAATGGGCACTGAGGAACTTTCTGGGGTGTGGCAAGGACCCATATCTTGATGTGAGTGATGATAATGAGGAACCATATATTTATCAAAAGCCATCAAACTATGCAGTTAAGATCTGTGCATTTTACTGTATGTAAATTTAAAATCTTATAACGTTTGAAAAACGTAAGACCACTAAAAAATGCTGCAAGAGAGAAAGTGGGGTGGAATGAGACTGGAGAGGTGGTCAGAGGGTTGTCTTCCAGGGCTCGAGGGCAGGACAGGAAGAAGGCCAAGGTCATGTGCTGTGGAAGACAAAGCCCAGGCTAACTAACTAGAGTTAGTGCATTATAAGTCTCCATTTCTTATATCAGCAGCTTCATGATTTTGCAGTATAGGTTTGCTAGGATGAGTTTCCATGATAGTTTTTAAATTTTTTAAATCCACAGGTAAAAGTTTAACCAAAAGACGTATTTGCAGACAGATGCATGGCAGTAGAGACCAAAAGACATCCAAGTGTTGTGATTTTCTCTTGGCTTATTTGAAAATCTCCAAATTGCCAAAGAGAATGTTAACACAACTGGAGTTCCTTTTATTATTAGTCTATGTGGAAAATACCCCTTGGGCAAACTATCTTTTGATGAGGTGATTTCCTGCTTTCTGAACCCAAAAGTTCCCTTAACAATTTGAAATTCACATGGTGTGATTCTCTTATATTAGAATCAAACAACTCTTGCAGTCTTCTAGACTTCTATCACAGGGAATTTCAATTTAACTCACGATAGCATGATCTTTTTTTACAGTGAGATGTCTGTAAATCCCTTAGAGACATAAAAGGTATGATAAACATTCAAAGTGCCCATAAATCAAGTGGAATTTTAGGTACCTTTGCCCCAAAGCACACACGCGCACACACGCACATACACATTCTAAGGAGAAACAGAGTTTTAAAACCAATGAATTAGACCAGGGTTTCTCAACCTCTGAACTACTCTAATAATTTTGGTTCTAATAATTCTTTGTTGTGGGAGGTTGTCCTGTATGTTGTAGGATGTTTAGCAGTGTATTAGCCAAAGGGGTGCTGATGCCAAGTACCAGAAATCTGCTGGCCTTTATGAAGGGTATTTATTTGGGGTAGAAGCTTACAGTTGGCAGGCTATAAAGCATAAGTTACTTCCCTCGCCAAAGTCTATTGCCCCATATTGGAGCAAGATGGCTGCTGACGTCTGCCAGGGTTCAGGCTTCCTGGGTTCCTCTCTTCCCAGGGCTTATTTCTCTCTGGGCTCAGCTGCTCTGCTTTCTCCACAAGGCCAGTTGTAGACTTTCAGGCAAACAGCTCGTCTCTCTTCCTGGGGCCTCTGCCGTGTCTAATCAAGCCTTCTCTCTGCTCCTCTGTGTGCTCCAGCATTAAAACTCCAACTCTGTTCTCATGTCTTTTCTCTGTGAGTCCCCACCCACCAAGGGGGCGGGGATGCAATGTCCTATTTACACGGCCCAATCAAAGCCTTAGTCATTAATTAAGTAAAAGTGAAACCTCTGAATCCAGTATAATCTAATATGCTGGAAGGGACAGACCAATTTACAAACATAATCCAATATCAATTTTTGAAATTCATAAACAATATCAAACTGCCACAAGTAGCATCCCTGGTGTCTACCTACTGGATGCCAGTAGCATGTTTGTGATGATTGAATTCATGTGGCTAGGTTATGGTGCCAGTTGTTTGGTCAAGCAAGCTCCGGCTTGATTGTTACTGTGAGAGTATTTCATAGATGGATTTCATAGAGGTATCAGAAGCCAGAAGAATTGCTGCCTTTTCTTCAGCCAGCCAATTATCCTGCAGAATACAGTTTCACCTTCATCAGAATTTCCAGCTAGTCACCTGTCCTACAGGGTTTGGACATGCCCGATTTCAGAATTACCTTTTTCACAGTTTTCAGCTTGCAGCCAGCCCTATAGAATTTGGGCTTGCCAATCCCTGTATATAAATCCTGTGTATATATTATCAGTTCTGTTTCTCTGGGGAACCCTGACTAATACAATCTTCCAACAGTGACAACCAAAAATGCCTCCTCCCCTTTCTCAGTGTCTGCTAGGGTGTAGGAGGGGATAAAAATCACTCCTGGTGGAGAACCACCGAACTAGACAATCTTTAATTCTCTTCTATCCTTTTCTTTTTTCCCATCCATCCATCCAGCCATCCATTCTATCCACCCCATCCATTCATGTTAGAGACCTTTTCTGAGCATGCACGTTTGCCATCTAGTAGTGTTTCCAGCAGTTCTTCCCTTATGTGTACTCAAGGACCACAGTGGTGCTTCCCAGGGGCAGTGGAACCAGCAATGACTGCTAATTCTAAAATATTGAATTCTGTGGATGTCTTGCTTTTTTATAATTTAGAGTGATTCAAGGTTTTCTTTATAATAAGTTGACTATTGCTCACTATTCCAATAAAATTAGCTAACGTTTATTAAAGCTAACTACGTGCAGGAAAAATGTTGAGCAATTTATGCAAATTATCTCTTTTAATCCTCACAACTTTAGGAAGTAGGCACCTGTATAACTGCAGATTTTTAGGCGGGGAAACTAAGTCTAAATAGCTTTCCAAGATCCCACAATTTTTAAGAGATGTAACTAATTTTACTCCAGATCTCCAGCCCATATTCACCATCCATCCATTCACCCATTCATTCATTAACTCATTCAGCAAGAATTTATGAAATGCCCATGTGCCAGTAAGCCCTTTGCTCAAAGCTTCTCATGTTTGCTTTATGAGGGAAGGAGAGGAGTGGCGTCATAGCAGATGGGCCAGAAATTGCTCATGATCTTGATATCCTCACAAAAGTGTGACCCACATGTGAGCATCATGAGCTACATCAAAAAACAGTGTCTGCATCTCTTAATAGGGATGGAGCAGGGGTGTGCCCTACTGAGTCTCAGTCCAGAAGATGAAGAATGAGATTTGGCTCTGAGCTTTGTGAAAGGACATGAGACTTTCCTGCAGTGAATTCTGGGTTCCTTGTTTCCTCAATTTCCCCATTGGGCAGCTCCAGACCACTGAGCCCAGGCCATGTGAGATGGGGAGTGTGTGTGTGTGTGTGTGTGTGAAGAAGACACTTCCAAAGAGATAGTCAAGCTTTCCATATTGGCTCAGGATTCCTGTAGTTAAGAAATGGAGGGCATTTGGAAATTGTCCTGTTCAACCCTCTCTTTACAGTGGGCCAACTGAGGCCCAGGACCAGCAGAGGATAACCTTTTCAAGGTCTGTGGGACACCAGTGCTACCATAGAAACAGAGATGGGTTCATGCAGCTGGAAGGACTAACTTAGCACGTTTCTTGCCACAAAGGACACACTTGATAAATAGGAACTCATTATTATCCTAAGGAAATCTCATCTTCATTGGCTGTCCAAAGGTCTGCTCTGTGCACAGAGTCAGGGTGGTATTCAGAGAGTTTGTGAATGGGCCTCAGGAGAGATTACTGAGCTCTGCTTCTGCTTGTTTACAACATGAACATGTTAGTACAACTCAACTTCCAGAAGACTCGTGATGCTTCAGCTCTGAACTTGGGGGATTAAGTGTAGAATGCTTTCCGCACAAGATGATATTCATGTGGAAAGGATTATTTTCCTCAAATCAGACAGCGGGGAAATGATTCATGTTCTTTGTTCTTCATGTGCATTTTAAGGTGTGCTTCCAAAAGATTTACTTTAATTCTCAAATACTTTCAAATGTCAGGGTTGAGAAACAATTACATAATTGAATAAGAACCACAATCCAAACAGCTTTAAACGTGGAACTGGTAATTTTGGATGAAGTGAGTGAACCTGAGGGACTACAAGTAAAAGTTGATGGCTAATTATGAGTGGGTTGGTTGCTTTTCAAGCCCTCATTTTCGGGGCTCAGGACAGCCAATCTTTCTTGAAAGGCTATGAATATATGGATCTCCTCCACAGGGATCGATGATCTCTCCTCTCCTCCTGGTGCTTCCCCTGAAGGCAATCACTACTTAGCACAGAGAGAACCAATTTCCAGCTATTTTCTTTCAAGGAAGGTTCATTCCTAGATGCTTTGCTTCCAAGGCATCAAACAGCTTTTCTTTTAGCCCCTTGTTTTGTTTGGGTGCCTCCTCAATGAAATGGTCTGCTGTTTTTGGGTGGAGACTCTGTCTTTCATCTTTGTCGCACTCACCAAAAGTCTCCGTTATTTGCCGAGTGGCTTTCCTTGTGCGCTGGCTCCTGCAGCTTTCCACACCCTGTTTATATCTGGGGTGCTTGAAGAGCATCGGTGATCTCTTCCCAGTCCCTAAAAGCTCCCTTACTCAATTCCGTTATCTCCATTATTCCAAATAAACTCCCATTATTCCATTTAATCAGAGTTTCCTGAGCTTGCCTGATTATAGGAGTCTCCGAGGTGCTTGAGGCTCCTGGGCCTCCCTCACTGGAGATTCCGATTCAGCAAACGTCTATTCTGGGCCTGCTTTGGGCTGAGCATTTTGCAATGTTCTAACAGCTTTGGGTGAATATATGGATTCAGGTCAATTGTCTTAAGGGAAATGCAGTTACAGGAGAGCATTTGTTGAAGGCTTTGGGTACCTGAAGGTGGAGGGTGTTGAATGCAGAGGAGCCAGACACCACTTAGGTATCTATTTGGAAAGAGAGGGTAATAGAAGAAGTGACGGCAGATTCTTTCTGCTCCAGACTTGACTGTCAGCCATGACCCTACTCCTCAATTTAGCAGCTGCCAATTGAATGGCACAAGAATCTGTGCTGAGTGATATAATGTCAGGGGCTTGGGCCTCACTGCGGTTTTAAAAATCCTCTTTCTCTTGCAGTGAACTCTCAAGGGCCAAAGAGTAGGCACAGCAAAATGGAGAAATTTTCCAGCACAGTTGCACATTTCAATCTACTTGTGCCTGCAAATAACACCAGTCTCCTAGTGTCCGAGGACCCAAGAATTTTAATCTGTAAATAGTTCATTTAAATTATTTGTATTTGAAAAATATGATCTTTCTGTTCAAAACACTTTCAGATTGAAATAACTAATTCCAGATCCCTCTGTGGCAAGGAAATAGACTGAAGGAAGTCGACAGAAACTAGGCTGCTTGATCGGGTTGGCTGTCTATCAGACTTTCGGGGTGGCTTTCAAGTGATTCTGAGCTGGCTGAGGAATCTAGGGACACGAGGATATGGGGGCAGGGGTCAATCAGACCCACCTTCAGACCCTACTCCACTCAGCTTCTCCGGGTCTTCACTGGAAGTGATCTATTTTTAAAGGAGGCTAGAAGCCATTGCTCTCATCTTCGCCCTTGGTCGACGGAGTGAAGCATCTTTTTTGCTTTTGTTTTCAGGAGAAAACTTTCTCCTTCCTGAACGGTGGTGAATATCTCCATTAAACTGGAAGCTGTGGGAAGGCAGGGACCTCCTCTGTTTCACTCACTCCTGTGTCCCCAGGGCCTGGTCCTCAGTCAGGCACAGAGTGGGTGCTCAGTAAATATTTGTTGGATGAACAAATAAATGAATGAATAATACACAATAGACTATGAAATGGCTCCTCTACATTTTTAATCATACATTTATTGTTGGGCATTCGGGGGACTTCCCACTTTTCATCATTATCAGTAAATACCCAATGATGGTCTCTGTGCGTCAATCTTGGTCAGTTTCAATGAGTATTTCCCTCTGCCAGCTCCCTAGATGTGGCCTTTCTAGGTAAGTGTATGCAGCCTCTTGCTATGAAATTGCCCTTGGACTACCTGCCTTTGAGGTCCTCTCCCTGGTCCAGCTCCCCAGCTGAGCTGCCAAATGTACCCTTTAGTCTCCCTATAGGCACTTTACCCTCTAGGAGTGCTCCCTGCTTTCCCTTCACCTTGCTTGAAGTTTGTCTCTTTCCCTCAGTGAGCTGTGATTTTTGAGGGCAGAGATTCTGTCTTACTCATTTGGTTCCCCCATTGTCTGGCATAGGGGTCCAGCATTCTCTCAGGGCCTCCAGGAATGTTGGCGGAATGCACCACTGTGTAGCAAGAGAAGCAAGAGGAGAATTTGTGTCTGATGGGAGCTCGGGCCCCTGGCGGCCAGATGTGGGTGGACAGCTGTCCAGCTGTGGGTGCGTGGCTGCTGCATGAGTCACTGAGAGCCGCCAGGGAGCTCAGGCAGCCCAATGAAGTGGGCTCTTTGCCCCAGGAAGGATTCTGCGGACTCCAAGGTTCAGAGGGGACCTTAGTGAAGAAAAGGGATTTCATAATCTTAACCGCAGAGGCGGCAAATGCCTTCAAGAGTTTTCTAGACTGCAATCGATCATGTTGGAAGCAAGACCACAGGGACACCCTGGCAGAGAGCATCTGGGGCGTCAGGAAGGAGGCAAGACAACAGCCAATTAGTTGTGTGAGAGGCTGAAGTCCCTGACCACTGCCTCGGGAATGGGGTGGCAAGGCAGCCAGCTCACCCCTGGGCTGGGAGCCTGGGACCCTGTGCCAAAGAAAGCCAGCATCCTTTCCCACTTCCTCCATGCATGTTCCTTCAAAAATCCCAGCCATCACTTTTTTTCTCCTCTTGCCCTGAGTTGCTTGTCTTGGGTTTAGGGTCTGTTTGAAAAGGAGTTGGTCTTGGTTGGAATGGTGCAGATCTGAGCCCACTTTGGTTTTCCATGGGCACCATTTATGGGTCTGAAAGAATAGGGAACTGGTAACAAAATAGGAAAATGTGTGCTGGGAAGAGCAATCTGCCTGTGGAAGTATGCGGTCGGATTGCAGGGACATTAGCGCAATTACAAACTGGGCAGCAAACAGGGATCACTCCTGGTCATAGGTTCATAGTTTGCAAATCATGGATAAGTCCAGAGGTTCTGGAGCTCTGGGAGGTCAGGCCTAGGGGATGACTTCCTTAGTCAAGTCCTGCGTGGCTGTGGCTGGAATCAAAGCAACCAGGTGGTGGCTGCTGGCCCCAGAAGCTTCCAACGATGATGACCACTTATGAGAACCTCACCTGGCCCCCAGGCCTTGCCATCAAGGAGTGAAACGACTGTGCCCACAGGGCTGGCCTTTTCCTTGTCATAATTTCAAAGTTCCCAGTCCTGAATGGGATACAGTTTCTTGTTGCTTGGGTAGCATTTTTAACCCGAGGGTCTTTAACAAAGGGGGATTTTCAGTTCCCTGTCCATCCAGCTTGGAGGCACAAGAAGCTGCTGGGAAGAAGGAGGTTTGCACCAGGCACCTGTAAATCACTTTCAGAGACGTCCACGTTGTTGAAGTCCCCTGAGTGAAGGAAATCGATGTTCATGGGAAGGCATTTGTTCCTGCTGGGAATATTTAAACCTTTATCAGAGTCTGGCTAGGGGCTCAGCTATTTACTCTCTGTATATGTGTGTGAAACCAGGTGAAAGGACACTCCGGCAAACCGAACGCTGCATGCAGCAGAGCATCACGGAGCGCTAACACCTACCACCTGCTTCATTTGCCCTTCAATGAATAACGTCTTGTTTCTCTCTTTGGACAAGTCCCACATATCCAGCCCAGAGACTGCTTGATCCAAAAGACACCTCCCCTTGGCTCCTGAATCCTGTCTCAACCTGGACAAATGTGAAGTTGAGGGTTACAGCGCACAGAGCCTGACTCCTAGACCTGGGGATCCTTGGGAACCTTAACAATCAAAAATTTCCCCTAAAGCCCTGGCTCTCAAACTAGGCTGCACCAGTGTTATCAGACGAAACGCAGGGTGCTCAGTTAAATTTGAGTTTAGTTAAATAATGAGTAGCTCTTTAGTATAGGTATATCTTAGTAATATTTGGGGCATACTTATAGTAAAAATTGAAATTCAAATTTAACTGGTCATCCTGCAGTTGTATTTGCTAAATCTGGCAACTCTAGGCTCCACACTAGGATGGTCTGCGGAGCTTCAAAAAATACTGATATCCGGGTCCCACCCCAAGAAACTTCTTCTCTGCTGATTTTAGTATGAAACGAAGATTAAGATCCACTGGGATAAAGCGGTAATTACTGAACCCTTCTCAGCTCTGGAAAGCTTAACATGCTTTTTCCCTCTTAACAGTTTAGAGCCCCCCCAAATCAGGCATATCGGGCCAACTTCCCTGAGCCCCAGTTTCTTCACCGTTGAATGACGTGTGGAACGAGGTTAGTGCTTGATACTCAACCTTATCTATTAAATTGTTCTTACGTGCAGAAAGGCATGAGCTGTATCCCAGAGGGTCTAAAACAACTAGCCACAAGCCAAAAAAAAATTAACACTTTTGAGCACTCATGATTTCATCTTCAAGCCCCTGTGGATTTTGTGTTTCACTCTAAAAATAAGGAATTATTTTTCCTCTACAATATTCAAGTAAAAATTGATGACAAAAAAAAGATGAGATCTGTTTATCCCACGATGTCATGGGCCTCCTCCAGGAAGTATGCCCTGGTTTGAGGACCAGTTACACTCCTGTGACTGTGGAATATCATTCAATGATTTCATCCTGGATCACGGTTCACTGCCTTTCCTCATTTGGAGAAATATAGACCTTGGGGTGAGGTCCAGCTGAATTTGCTTCTCACTCAGGTCTCCTTCTGGCTCAGTAATAGAGAAAAGAGATGAATAGGAACGTGCTCAATGGTCTCACACATTAAAACACCCTGAGTGTCCATCAGTAAAGGGCAAGATGAATAAACGATGGTATTCTATGCCTTGGAATTCTCGACACATAGGAAAAATAATGAGTTACATTCTTTTGGAGTTGACCTGGAAGGATCAACTATTCTCTACAGTTAGTGAAGAAAGCAGATTACACAATAATGTAACCTGAAATACAGGCAGATGGATGGATGTGAGTGGGTTGGGACAGAGGGAGACTAGATACAAGTTTACTATACTCAAAGTAACACCATGGACTTGCCCAGCCTTCCTGAGTGGAATCTGTAGTTTAACAAGATCCTAGGGGGTTTTGAATACAAGTTAAATTTTGAGAAGCACTGCTTTAGTCAGCTCTGGGTTGATGAAAGTGTTTCAATCACTATGTGTTACTTTTGCAATACATGAATGAACTTTTATAAATTATTTAAAAATGTAAGTGGTTTGTAAAGAGCAAGTACCTGTATAAGATTTTCTACAGCTATAATTTTAATCCTAGCAAGTTTCTTCTGCCTGCTATATTTCTCTGTAAGGAACTGGTAAGCAGGTGGGGCCAGAATTGGATCTGCGGAACCTGCTTTGTGTCCAGTGGCTTTTCTGACCCACGTTGGTCGCAGCTCTCATGCCACCCTGTGTCTGCACATCTCTCTTATTCCTCATAGAATTGGGACAGAGGAGTGCCAGAGTGAAGGCCAGGTGCATGCAGTTCACCTGGAGCATGCTGGCTGCGTGCTTGGGTTCAGACGCTGGCCTGGAGAACATTCGTCCCGTCTGTGAGCTGACTGTATTTGCTGAGTGGCAGCAGAGCTTTGCAGTTTGATCTGGTCAGTTAGGAAACTGGCTAGACCAGGGAAATACTATGGTTTACTGGACTGTAAATAATGTTGAACGGACCCATTCTTCTAGCAGTTTCCAAAGCAGTCAGGGCCTGATCTGTGCCCTGGGGCAGTCTCAGTAGAGGGAGAAGCAGTGCTCTGTTGGCTTTGCTAATGGGATAAACAGTTCTCCTCTGACTTGCAGGCTGGCAGGAGCCCACTGGCCTCTCTCCCTGGGCTTTTCAGCATCCAGTACACATCGCAAAGAGGCAAAAGATGCTGGAGCTAGGACCACAGAATGGGACCAGAATGTCTGTAAGTCTGAAAACCTGGCAGGAACTTCATTTTATAAAGAGGGAAGAAGAACCCCCAAGTGGAATCATGGGATATCCTGAAAGGAGCAGGGGCTGTACCATTTGAACACTCATGAAAGCTCTACCCCAGACAGCCTGTGAAAATCCCTGATCCCAGAGAGAAATGATCCAAAGGGAGATGCTGAGGGTTCGTGGAGCAGTACCAGCTCACAGCATTAAAGTCCACCCAGGCCTAATGAACAGAATGAAGGATGAAATCTCTGCTTCTGTTGGGAGAGAAACAGTGGCCCTGGATGACCTAGACTGGCTGTTCCTGCTGCACTGGCAAAGATGAATGGGAGAACAAGTTCTGCTTTTGACGAGACCCAGTGAGGTGATGTCTGCATTTTACTGAAGGTCATAAGCAAATATTTAGTCCTTGCCAGAAACCAACGTGTAAACACAACAGAAGAAACACGGATGCTAGGTATGACCAGTCTGTTGACACAGTCTGTTGGAAAACCGTATGGACCTCTGTGTTGAGAACAACTGCTCTCTCTGATTCGGCAGTGTTTATTTTTAACCCATAGTTTCTGATCTGAATGGCCTCCATTTTAACCCAAATGCTCTTTTAATATCAAAAAGTGTCCCCCTGCCTCTGAAGTAAACATCTGTTGTCCCTTCATCCTCTGGTCTATTGCCTCGGAGGGAGTCATGCTTTCCAAAGCATGAGAAGAAAGCTAATCGAGTCACTCTTGCCACTGTGTAAATGTAGGTTTCTTGCAGAGAAAAGAGGCGCCAAGATGGAGGGATGCCACTGGTGACGTATGCAAGCCCTTGCCTCACGTGAGTACCCAGTGGGGTTCTGTTGCAACATTGAGTCTTTGGGCTAAATTTGGAAGAGATGGAAAATGAAATCGAGTTTGTCATCAGTTGTTACAAATGAGTTCCCCAAGCACCAGGCTGTTTCCTATGTCCATGTACAAACTGTCCCTCTAGAACACTCTGCTCCCTCCTTTCCCTGACACGTTCTCCACAATTTGGCCCCGTAGTTTGTGTTATCCTTATAATACCTGGCCTGCCAACAGGTGCTGGTCTCAACAGAGGGTCACATTTAAAGAAAAAGTAGCCCAGCAGAACACAAAATCATGAGAAGCAATTTATCTTCGGTTTGTTGAGATAATGCCTAAAGCTGCGTGCGTAGTGGTAGCAGTGGAGTGGTGCAGGAAGGGAGGGGTGGAGTGGTGGTGAGGTAAAGTTTCCTAAAAATTCTCTGTATGCCTCTTTGTCACTCTCAGTATCTTTTGCTTGTATTTCTTTTGTTCTTTCTCAATCTTGGCTCCCAATGAGAACATTACCAAACTTGGCCTGATGATTTCCTACTTTGTCATTTCACATTTGTCGGTCCAAAGAGCCATTCTGCCAGGGTTCCAGTCTCTGACTCCCATTTCTAGCTATGTGTTCCTGGGCGTGTTACATAATCCCTTTCTGCATCTATTAAATGGGGATGAAGATTAGATGAACTAATCCATGAAAAGTACTTAAGAACCCTGGCACATTCTATGGGTAAAAGGTAAAATTATGTATTAACTATTATTATGACTCACTTGGCATCTCCAGTGTATTCTTTTCAATGGCTAGTCACTCCCTACCCCTTTCTAGAATAAACTCCCTGCCTCTCTCACTTCCCATTCTCCACCTTCCCAGTTCTCTAGGTCTTCTAACTAAGGCAGAGGTGAGGTGGGGAGGAAAAGAAAGAGTTTTTCTCTGCTCCATCTGCATGGTAAACTTCTGTTCATCCTTTAAACAAGAAGTATCACCTCCTCTGGGTAACTTCTTTTTTTCCCTTCAAGAGAGTTCCTCCTTCTTTTTTCTGACCCATGTGTGTACATCTTTCTACTACTGCACATATCACACAGAGTTGACATTATTTGCTTCCCTTCTATCTGTACCTCTAAGCTGTGAACTCCTTGAATAGAGGGACCAGGTCTTATCTATCTTTTCAGCATGAGCATAGTATTTGGTATACATTCTTAGCTTAATAAGGTTGGTTCAGCTGAATTGATTGAGATTCTTCTTTGCTTAGGGGTAAGGTAAAGGTGTTATGAACTTTGGGCATTACTAGGATGGTGTTGAAGAAGATGATGGGGTTGTCTAGCCACCAGTCAGGAGGGGCAGATTACAGGGGGTTGCTTTACACTTGGGGTGTAGCCACCTCAGACTTCAGCAATGCCCTGGAGGGCTCCTCTCCCTGAACATGAGATTAACGGGTGCTATTGGTGGCAAATATGATAATTGTCTGGTGACATCCATAAGTATCTGAAATACTTATGTCACAATACCTGTGACAACATGGGAGCCGTTTTCCATTTTTATTTTGAAGTAAATCAGACTCATTAAAAAAATAATAAACCAATCACCACTAACAAAAAACCCAAGTTGGATAAGCATTTAGTTTCCTCCACTGCCTCTCTGAGATTGTAGTTGTTTTGAGGTTTCCAATCCAATAGGGAAAAGCTTTCCTCTCTGCCTGAATTTGCCTTTTAAAAAGACTGACACTTAAGGGAAGTTGAGGCCTCTTTGGAACCTCAATAGTTAGAGGGCTAAGCTTTTTAATTAGAATACAACCAGATACAACCCTGTGTAGGGGCTACACTTGAGGGGGACACATGAATTCTGCCTCCCTCTCCCCACCAATTTTGGGACAGCAGAAGGCAGTGCCCAAAGGGCAGGCACATTTGAGGTGATACAAAGAAGGTGGTGATGACTGGCAGGGCAGGTAGGTGATGTCTACTGTTTCCCTGTCAAGGTCTAGGATGACATAAGAGCTTCAGGTACTGGCCCCTGATCATGCCCACAAAGAGGGCAGGAAGGAGACATGACCTGCAGAGGGACCATCTAGGTGAGCAGCCTTCGGGAGAGACAGGAACATGAGCTCTCAAGAGGAACGTGAGGCCACAGTCTTCACAGAATCAAGCATTAAAGGTACGACTTGCTTCTCAATACTTGGGTATAAAAATGCCACATTTATATTTCTGAATCAAATTTAGCCTGGCTTAGATCTCAGCCCTCTCATTCAGTAAGATACAAAAATCCAGGATTTTCATAATTCTGAAGAAGAGCCTAGGGTCTCTGGTGGCCACTGAACTAATTGGGAAATAAGGCAGCCAGTCTTTCAGAAGATGGGGAGGAGAGGGGCATTGGGTGATTGCTTAGTCTCACAGCATATAAGAGACAGGGCTAAGACTCACACGTGGCACTTCTAACCCAGATCATCTTCTCCCTCACATGACAGAACCATTCAACAGGGCAGAGGCTCTCAGCAAGGCCCCAGTAGAGAAGTTGCCAAGTGCTCACACAGCAACTATGCCGTGCTAGTGCTGGTCATATCAGCCCTATGAAAGTTTACAAAAGTTGAAGTGAAAGGGCACCCTGTCTCCAAATCTCGTGCTCAGAGGGTTCAAATACCAAAAAGGAAGTGAAACCACAGGACCATCTGTAAGTGAAAAAATAAAAAAATTATATAAATGAGGAAGCCAGTAGGAGGAAGCATTTTAAATGAACCCTGATCTGGGCATCAATTACAGTTAAACAGGACCAAGACGTGATGGATGATGGAAAATCTTAGTTGCATTGAGAACCAAAAGGTTATTTCAAGAAGCACTTACTGAATGACTCCTCCATGCCAAGTCCTATGCAAGGTACTGCAGATATAAAGATTAATTAGATCTCAAGTTCACTGCCTAGTCCAGACACTGTCCAGAAGAATGTATTGACATACCCAGAACATTCAGTGTTGGTGATTCAACCACAGGTGTCTGCCCAAAGTAAAGGAACAGTTCAGAAAAAAGAGTGATTCCATAGCTCATGGGATCCGTGATGGTGTAGCTCATTTATCAGTTGTTCTTTGCAATTTAAATAAAATTGACTCTAGCCCCATAGCTCATGATTAGAGAAGATCCACTTCCTGTCCAAGATTTCTGTGGATTTCATGGGCTCATGGTTCCTTCTGATTCTGAGAACCTGACAGACATTAGAGTCATAAGACAACATGTGTTTCATTTTCTACAGGTTTCCTTTCTTCTGCTCTACTCTGACATAGGTGTGCAACTCATCTTTTTCTACAAAAAGTATTCCCACAAGCTGGGTTATAGTGAAAAAAAAAAAAAGTGGAATGGGGATGGACACTGAAGAAAATGAATGAACCATTAAAATGTCAGTAATGGCTGTAAAAAAAACTCATGTGGCTACAAGTACATTCCAGTTGAAGATCATCTCTTTACATAAGGCAAGTACATATACAACTGATTTTAATGAGGGTATGTGGACATGGGGAGGTTTCCCATGAAAATGATTTAAATTGTAATATTGTACAGTGCTATTTTAAAAGCCCTTCAGCCACTTCATCATGGAAATTCTTCCCTGGCCAGCTTTCTCAGAAGATCCCCTGCTTTCCATGGTGCTTGGTTATCTCCCTGAAGGGCCTCTTTACAAATTCATGCCTATCACTTAAAATAAATCAATTTGAATAAGTTACCATCTATATACAATAAGACACACCAATTTTAAGAGTACAGTTTGAGGAGTTTTGACTAAAGTACACACCCAAGTGAGCAACACAAGCAAGATATAGAATGTTTCTATCCTCCAATATTTTCCTCATGCCCATTTGTAGTCAGCGTCCTCTGTCTTCAGGCAATCACTGGTTTGCTTTCAGCCATTCTAGCTTGGATCTACATTTTCTATAATGTCCCATAAATGGAATTATACAGTATGCACTCTTTTTTATCTCACTTCAGCATAATATTTATGAGATTCACCCATACTGTTACAGATTTCCATTGTTTTCTCCTTTTTATAACTTAATATTCCATTGTATGAATATACTACAATTTGTTTATACATTCACCTACTGATGGACACTTGGGTGTTTCCACTTTTTGACTATTTTGAAAGATACTATGAACGTATGTATACAAGCCTTTCTGTGGAAATGTGTTCATTTCTCGAGTAAATATCCAGGGATGGAATAATAGAGTTATATAGTAAGTGTGTATTTAACTTTTAAGAAACCAGCAAACTATTTTCTAAAGAAGTACAATTTTACACCTCTATAACAACCTTCGTTGTCTACATCCTCAACAAAATTTATTATTGTCAGTCTTTTAATCATAGCTGTTCTGTTGGTGTGCCACTGTGGTATCTCATTATTATTTAAATTTTACTAATGATATTGAGCATATTTTCCCATTTCTCGGCCATTTGTATATGTTCTTTTGTGGAATGTCTGATCAAATATTTTGCCCACCTTAAAAACTGGGTTGTTTTCCTTTTTGTTATTAATTTGTAGAAGTTCTTTTTATATTCTGGTTATGAGTCCTTAGTTATTTATCTGTTTTGCAGGCATTTTTTCCACACTGTTTTTCATCTTTTTGTTTTCTTAATGGTGTCTTTTAAAGAGCCTAAGTTTTCATTTTTGTTGTTGTGTTCCAAATTATTTAATTTTTTCTTTTATGATTTGTAGTTTCTGTGTCCTAAGAAATAGGTAGGATTTTCTACTCCCAACTCATAAAGATTTTTCCTGTGTTTCTTTCTTGATTTTTAAAAAATAGATTAGCCTTTACATTTAGGTCTAGAATTCTATGATTAGGTTGATTTTTACATATGATGTGAAGTAACAGTCAAAGTTAATTTTTTTCCCAAATGGGTATACAGTGCTATTTGTTGAAAAACTAATCCTTTTGATTAACCTTGATATCTTTGTCAACAATCAGTTGGTCATATATGTGTGGGTGGGTCTCTTTCTGGACTCTGTGTGTTCCATTGATCTATATTGTCCATCCTTGCACCAATACCAAACTATATTACTGTAGTTTTATATTAAATTTTAAAATCAGGTAGTGTAAGTTCTACAACTTTTCTTCTGTTTCAATATTGATATGACAATCCTAGGTCCTTTTATTTCCATATACATTTTAGATTAGCTTGCAAACTTCTATAAAGAAACACCTTCTGAGCTTTTCATTGGGATTGATTTAACCTAAAGATCAATTTGGCGAGAAGTGACATATTAACAATGTTGAGTCTTCAAATCCATGAACATAGTACACCTTTCCATTTTTTAAAGGCTATCTTTAGCTTCTCTCAGCGACATTTTGTAGTTTTCAGGGTGTAGGACTTCCACATATTTTATTAAATTTCCCTTTAATTACTTCATGTTGTCGATGCTTCTGTAAAGCTAACGTTATTTGAAATTTAATTTTCCAATTGTTATGATTATATAGAAAGATTGATTTTTATATTAACTTTTTATACTGTCATCTGTCAATGAATACAGTTTTACTTCTTTCTTTCCAGTCCTCCTACCCTTTATTTCTTATTGCATTCTCTAGGAACTTCCAGTCCAAAGTTGCATGGAAATAGTGTGAGTGGATATCCTTGCACTGTTCCTAGTCATGGAGGAAGATTATTCGGTTTCTCACCATTAAGTATTGAAGTAAGCTTTATACTTTTCTGGTATACTTTTTTTTTTCAGAATGAAACAGCTGATTTCTAGCCTTAGTTTTCATAATGAGTGTTCGATTTTTCCAAATGACTTTTCTGAATATATTTTTAATATGGTAAATTATAATAATTGATTTTCTAATGTTAAAATCACATTTCATTCCTTCAATAAACTATATTTTATCATGATGTATTATTCTTTTATATATTTCTGGATTTTATTGGCTGATAGTTTACTAAATATTTTTGGGTTTACATTCATGAGAGTTATTTGTTTGCTATTTTCTTATGTTGTCTTTCTCTGATTATCATGTCAGAGTAATTTTGGCTTCATAGAATGAGTTGGAGAGTGCCCTTTCTCCTCTATTTTTGAAAGACTTTCTGTAGGATTGGTATTATTTCCTCTTTACCTTTATGATGGAATTTACTGGTAAGTCACCTGGACCTTAATTTTCTTTGTGGGAAATTTTAAAATTATGAATTTAAGTTCTTTGATTAGCTATAGGCTATTAAGTGTTCTATTTCTTCTTATATCTGTTTTTAGTTATTTATGTCTTTCAAGGAATATATCAATGTCATCAAGTTTATTGGCATAAAGTTGTTCATAATATCACCTCTGAGAACTTACTAGAAATGAAAAGTCTTAGGTTTTACCCCAGACCCAGTAAATGAGAAAATCTGGGAATAGACCCTAGTAATCTGTGTTTTAAAAAGCATCCCTGGTGATTCCAATGCAAGCAAAGGTTTTGAGAACTACTTCTCTAGGTGGAAGTTTCTCAATTTCATTGGTTTTTAATTATTTTGTTGTTGTGTAATGGAATTTCCCTATCATTTGCCCTTTTTCTATTGCATTGATTTCTTCTCTAATCTTTATTATTTCCTTCCTTGCATTTTTCTTTAATTTGCTCTTCTTTGGCTATCTTCTTAAGGTCTAGGGAAAGATAATTGATTTTAGACCTCTGTTCCTTTCTGAGCACTTTGTTATTTCTTCTTAGCCATGATGTTGCTTAATTGTCATAAATTTTGAGTTTGATTTCTAGATATCTTTCTGTTATTGGTTTCTAATTTAAATACTTTGTGGTCAAAAAACATACTCTCTGATTTCAGTCCTTTTAAAAATTCATAATTTTTTATGGTTCAGTATATGGTCTATTTGGTAAGTTTTCCTTTTCCACTTGAAAATAATATATATTCTGCTATTGTTGAATAGGCTGTTGTATAAATGTCAATTAGGACAAATTGCATGCTAAGGCTGTTCTTATTGATTTTCTGGTTACTTGTTCTTTCAATTACTGAGTAGTGTTAAAGTTTCTAACTATAATTGTGGATTTGTCTCTCTCTCCTATCAGGTTAGTTCTTGCTTCATTTATATAATAGCTCTTTATTTTGGTTTATGCTCATTTAGGACTGTTATGTCTTATTGTTGTGTTGATGTTGTTTATCATTTTGGAAAATCTATCTTGCCTCTGATAATATTCTTTTATCTATAGCCTACATTGTCTGCTATTGACATAGACACTTCATATTTCTTTTGAATAGTGCTTGCATGTTATATCTATTTCTATTCTTTTACTTTTAATCTGTCAATGTCATAGTACTTTAAGTGAATTTATAAACAGCATATATTTTGGTCTTGAATTTTCAACCATTATGACAATCTGCAACGTAATTGGAGTGTTTATATTATTCATATTTAAAATAATTTTCAATATGATTGTGTTGAAATTTACTATATTACTATTTGTTTTATTCTTGTCCAATTTCTTTTCTTTTACTTTTCTTTTTTCCTGACTTCTTTTTGATTGAATATTTTGGGTGGGGGGTTTTATTATATTTGGTTATTTCGTCTCCTCTGTTGGCTTTTTTGTTTTATTTTTAAGATTTACCATATGCCTTTTTAAATAAAATCATAGTCTGCCTTCAAATACATCACTTCACTTAACGAAAGAGATGACAATATACTCCTTGCTCCCTCCTCCCACCCTTTGTGCTGCTGTTGTCATAAATTTTCCTTCTACATATGTTATAAATCCACAAAATATCATTGTTTTTGCCTTAAACAGTGAATTATCTTTGAACAAACTTTAAAAATGATGAAAAAAATCACTTATATTTATCCATATATTTACCATTTCTTGCAGTCCTCATTTCTTTGTGTTGCTCCAAGTTTCCATCTGATTTAATTTTATTTCTTCCTAAATAACTTCCTTTAACTTTTCTTATTTTGCACATTTTCTGGTGACAAATTCTCTCCTTTTTCATTTTCTGAAAATTGTCTTCGTTTTTGAGGGATATCTTCACTGTGTATAAAATTATAGTTTGACAGCACACTTTTAATTTCAGCACTGTAAGATGTCACTTCATTGTGTTTTGCCTTGTATAGTGTTTAAAAGATAAATCTGAGGTCATTAGTCTCCTTTTTCTTCTAAAAGTAATTTGTCTGTTTTCTCTGACAACTTAAAAATTTTTTCTCTTTTTCACTAGTTTTCAACAAACTATGTGCTTTCGTGTTATTTTCTTTTTGTTCATCCTGCTTAGGTTTTTTGGGAACTTCTTGCATATGTAAGTCTATAACTGTCATAAAATTTTGAAAAAAAAATGGCTATTTCCTCAAATATTGTTTTCTGTTCACTTTTATTTTCAGGGATTTCAGTTACACTTATATTTCTCATGGGTCACTGAGACACTGATACTTCATTTCTTTCTTACTATTTTTCTTTTCTTTCTGTGTTTCATTTTAGATAGTTTCTATTGTTATATCTTCAAGTTCACTGAATATAATGTATCTAATCTTCTATTTTACCATTCAGTGAATTTTTTACTCAGATATTGGGCTTTTCAACTGTAGAAGTTCCTTTTATTATCTTTCTTTTTCTTTGCATATGTTTCTGTATTTTTAAATAGTTGAATATATTTACCATAGCTATTTAATTATCATTGTCTGCTAATTCATCATTTCTGTCATTCCTAGATCTGTTTATATTGCTTGATTTTCTCCTGATTATGGGTCAAGTTTTCCTGCCTTTTTTGTGTGTCTAATCATTTTATGTTATTGGGTGTTTGGATTTGTTGCCTTGCTTTATCAAATATTGCTCTTTGTCCTGGAAGGCAATTAAGTTACTTGTGGATAAGTTTGGTTTTTTAAAATCTTGTTTTTTCAACTTCGATAGCATAGGTTTAGAGTAGTATTTATGCTGCAGTTAGTTTAGTCCTACTGTAAATGTGTATCTCTTCTGGAGTCTCTACTGGATGCCCCAACGTTAAGACAGTGTCTGTTCTCTGGCTGATCCGAATTCAAATGTCTTCTTGCCATTTGTGAGCTCTGGAAACTATTCAGTTTATAGTTCTAGTAATTTATTGTCCAGCCATGTGGAGTTCCACTCAACACTGTTTAGGAGATAATTTTGTGTATCTTAGTCTCATGGGGAGCAGCCAGATGCTGTAAGTCAATGGACCTGGAAGAGGAAGGAGAAGATGCCCTCATGTGTGTTGTCATGTGACAAAAAAGCCAAAGACCAAGGATCATTGGCAGCTAGTCCTAGCATGCCCCAGTCTTCTGGGAGAAAGCATTGCCTTGCTGACATCTCATTTTTGAACTTCTTCTAACCTCAAAACCATGAGCCAATAAATTTCTGTTGTTTAAGCCAATCCGTAGTATTGTATTTGTTTTAGCAGCTGGGAAGCTAAAACACCATCTTATGTACTTTAGGTTTTACCCTGAAAGCAGTGCAGGTTACGTGATCTAATTTGCATTATAGGAAATCCACTCTGATATCAGTGTGAAAAATTCATTTGAGGGGCTTGAGAGCAGTCAGAAGGTTATTGCAATAAATAAGGGGCAAGAAAGTGATGGACACCCTGAGTGACATAACCTCTGTGGAGATGCAGAGGAGAGGACTGATTCAAGAGAAATTCAGAATCTAAAATCAATATGGCACTGAATGGTTGATAGATGTTGAAGGAGAGGAAGATGGAGAAGTACTAGATGACTTCCAGGCTTTTAGTTTGGGTGATGGGGCAGATGGTCATGGCACCAGGTGCAATAGAGATCACAGAAGAGCTAGTTTAAGGAAACAGATGGTGAACTCAGTATTGAATGCACTGTGTTTGCATTGTTTGTGGGAAATCTAAGTGGATATATGAATCTGGAGCTCTGTGGAGAGATTCGAGTTGGGTCTTTAAAATAAGAAATGTTATCAGTGAAGATATGTCAGATTAGGCCATGGGTTCTTAACCTTTTTTGTTCCAAGGATCCCTTTGCCAGTCACGTGAAAACCATGGACCCCTTCCTAAGACCACACTATACTGTGTATTATTTAATAAATCTGTCACACTTGCCACACCAACATGTCCCCACAAGAGTAATGTTTTTTTGAGTTTCAGTTCATGCTCATGGACCCCTTGTTAAAAACCCCTGGTTTAGATTGTTTATCTAAGGCAGAGTTTCTCAAAATTTTGTGGTCATGGGCCACTTGTAGCAGATTCACCTGCAGTGCTGACTAAATTAGCAAATTCCTGGCTGCTAGTGGGCTCAAGAAGCTGCCTTAGCAAGCGTCCCACTTGATGCCTAGGCCCATTTGGTTTTAAAATCCAAGATTGAAAAAGTAAGAATAAATTGGATATTGGGTAAAAAAAAGTCTTCCTTCTAGTGTTGTTTTCTCACATACAAAAGGTGTTTGCAGTCTTGAAAAAGAGTCAAGCTGGAAGATGTCTGGTGTTGGACATCAAGTGAGATAACCTCAATTCTGTAGGCTATGTCAGAATGCATCAGGTGAATGTGAGATTAGTTAAAAGATCTATAAAATTAAATAGGGAAAAATATTTTATAGTAGAAATAGGTTTTTATCTTCAGCTTCAAGAAAAAGACACTTTGTAGGAGGTGATAATTATATAAGAAGTGATAGGAAGAGGTGCCAAAATGGCTGGGAATTTTAAATATTAGGATGGTTTATGTAAGAAGGCAGCAATGAAACTATTTTTCCTAACAAGACATGGTAATATGGAGGCATGAGAACACAAGAACTGGCCATCTGGGTTAAACCCATTGTTTCATCATCCTTTCTCTCATAGTAGCACAGAGGATGAGTTCCTGGACTCCATGATGTCCTTCTTGAGGTTGACCCACAGGATTAGAACTGCTCCTTCTTTTTTTTTTTTTTTTAATATATTTTTTATTTTTTCTAAAAGATGCTTAGATTACATAACATGTTACATAAAAAAAAGTAAGGGATTCCCATATGCCCCACTCTCCACACCTCCCACTTTCCCCCACATTAACAACTTCTTTCATAGTGTGGTACATTCATTGCAATTGATGAACACATTTTGGAGCGTTGCCACTAAGGATGGATTATAGTTTACATTGTAGTTTACACTCTCTCCCACTCAATTCTGTAGGTTATGTCAGGATATATAATGGCCTGTATCTGTATTTCAATGTCATTCAGGATCCAAAGTCCTGAAAGTGCCCCCATATCACACCTCTTTTTCCCTCTCCCTGCCCTCAGCACCCGCTGTGGCCACTGTCTCCACATTAATGATATAATTTCTTCCATTGCTAGAATCACAATAATGCTATAGTAGAATACCAGTAAGTCCACTCTAGTCCATATTTTATTCCCCAATCCTGAGGATTCTGGGATGGTGCTGCCCACTTCACTTCTAATTGAGAAAGGGCTTCAATCCCATATGGCTGATGGATGGGACTCTCTTGCTTGCACTTGTAGACTCTCCCGGTTCCTTGGGATGGTAGAACTGCTCCTTACATTCTGGCTGTCGCTAATATTCATTGTGACTCTGTCTTCTATTTAAATAAAGCTTGGCAGAAAAAGATGTTAAACTGAAATGGTAGTGTGCTGTTGCACATACATGTTGATGATATTTTTGAAGTTTAAGGAAAGAATCTATAGTTCACAGACTGCCTAATGTCAACTATTGATTTCCCCTTGTAATGTTTTGGGGTATTAAGGAAAGATGGAGACCATGTTTAGCACATGGAAAATAATTCAAAAGCATTTAAAGGGACAAAGATATGAAGCTGTGGTTAGCTTTCAGTGTCTATGGGAGTTATAAGAGATTTTGAAAATATTAACAATAACTCCCATTATTGAACATGCTCAGTGCTCAGTTTTATGTTTTAGATATACTTATTCATTTAATCCTCTCAAAAGCTTTACCTTAGATAGATACTATCACGATCCCCATTTAG
>JAQZBX010019349.1:0-33863 GCA_029593785.1 Cabassous unicinctus
TAATCTGCTTTCTCTTAAATTATATCATTTCTTTCAAAATGTCTATGAATAATTAAAAATTACATGATGTGGGTTCTGTAGAAATAACTAAATATTTCATGTGCCTAGATAAATTGCTGAAGAGACAATGATGATTGCCTTAGACATCCAGAGAGTAGTAGTAAATCGATGTGCACGCAGACATGCAATCATAAGAAGTGGAAAAAGGATAATGCTCCAGAACGAAGGGTCGGTGGTCTTGGACAGACGGCTTAGTCCATTCTGGAGCTTTATGTCTCTGAGTGGCTGCACTTGCTGCTCTCAATTGGCTGCTGGATTTGGAGAAAGTATGTAAACTCATTGGTGGCTGGAAGAGCTGGGAGGTTGGACAGGGTTCTTCCAATAACTTTCCTGATTAACTAGATGGGAAGCAAAGAATTGTCCCTGCAGGATTTCCTCCTTAGTAAGAAAAACTCTTAGGTGATGTGGTTGGCCATGATTTCTAATGGTATTTTCATGACAAGATGGAAAATTTCAAGGCAGCCACCAGAAACCACAAATAATGAGACTATCTGAAGAAATGATATAGATGAATGAGAGTAATTGATTAAATAGTATTTATTAGATTTACACTCATTTTCAAAAATAACTCTACTTGAAATAGAACCTACAAAGAAAATCCCAAATACCACAAATGTTCAGTGCAAAGTAAAAGCAAACAAATGTTTCTGTAATCATTACCCACTCAAAGAAATACAATGCCATCATCACAAAAGTGCATGGTATATTCTTTGTTCTTTCCCAGTCATATCTTTCTCCCCTCTGCACTAAATTATTATTCTCACTTTCACGCTTATCAATTCCTTTATATTTTTCTCATCTAGATATGCATCTAAGAATCTCATTGGTAAGTTTTGTTTGTTTGGGGACTTTAAATGAATGGAATTCTTTTCTCATGCATTCCTCCCATGCAAAATTGTGTTTTTAAGATTCATACATATTTTTAGACTATTTCAATCATTTCAGTTGCTGTATAATATTCACAATTGAATATTGAATGCATATTCACAATTTATCTATTGTTGATAGATTTGGGTATCATTTCTAGTTTGGGGCTCTTAGAAACATTGGTTTTACAAGCATTCTTGTTCGTGCATCTTCATTTCTCATGTGCATGGGTTTTCTTAATCTAATCTTACTCCTTGTTGGAATTTGGGGGTAAAAATTACATTATTCTCATACAAAAAATTGAAGTATGTGTCTTTTTATTTCTTTTTGAGCCACTTAGGGCGGTATGTTGTTTTATTTGGAGGTCTTGCCATTTTTTTTTAATTTCCCTCCTTTGATCTTTTTGATGTCTGCTAACCTATAGTGGTGCTCTCCTTCTATTTGTGAAATTATATATGCCTTGTTGCTTTTATTGGTATGATTAACCCTAGTTTAGTTTCTAGTTGATCAGACTTTTTCAGTTCTTGAGTCTGCTATGTGTTTGTGTCATTTTTCATTAAATACTCCTCTTTTATTATTGCCTTCTGATTAATTTTACTTTTGTTTTACTAACTTCTTGAAACAAAAGCTTTTAAATTAATTTTCCAGTATCCTTATTTTCTAATGTTAACCTATGCCTGTAAATTTTGCTCAAGGACCACTTGAGCTGCATTCTACAAATTGGATAAGTGATGGTTTGCTTTACTGTGCATGTAAAATATTTTGTAATTTATATTCTGAGTTCTTTCTTACTTATGATTTATTTAGAAGAGCTTGTCTTACTTTCTAAATATGTGTAGCTGTCTAGTTATTCTTTTTAATTTTTTATTTCTTGTCAATGTTTTGTGTCCTTAGGAAAAATGTTCTCTGTGTAGTTGTGGGACACAGAGTTCTATGTATGTACAGTAACTCAAGTTGTGGAATTATACTGTCCAAATAGTCTATCATTTTATTGAGGTTGATCGTGTGTTCTAACTTTGACTAAAATAAGTCTGTTAAATGTTTTCATTAATTATGGATTTTCTTGTCTCCTTTATATTTTTCCATGATCATATTTTAAACATTTTATGTTCTTATCAATTTAGTGGATAAACATTTAGAATTTTTATTACTTTGTGCTTCGGTGAAATTTTTACTGATGAAATGATCCACTTTATTCCTGCATATATTTAATTTACTGTTAATACAGTTATTTTTTTGGTTAGTGCTTAAATGGGGTATAGTTCCCATGCATTTACTTTCAGCCTTTCAGATGCCTCTTGTATAACTCTCATTGTACTACATATTTTGCTTTATGACTGTAGACCAAGTATATTGATTTATAATATTAAATATAATTATGTTTAAATTTGCTATCGTAATTTTATGCTTTTATTATCTATTTTTGTTTCTCTTTTGCTTTATGGATAGGTTTTTTTGTTGTTTTTAATCATTCCTTTCCCTTTCTCCCTACACCTACCCACTACTTCAGATATTTATTTTTTAAAACAAACACTTTGCTTGTTTTCTTTTAGTGCAGAGCCCTAGAAATTACAACAGGTATCTTTAATATAATAAATAATTTTAATGAATACATTTGAACATTTATCAGACAGTACTAGGAACTGAGTACATTTTAGCTCTATTTTCACCCTCCTAACTTATCTGCTATGATTGCCATGTGATTGTGTGTGTGTGTGAGTGAGTGTGTGTGTGTGTGAGTGTGTGTGTGTGTGTGTGTGTGTGATTTCTAGGAAACTCACCTATGCCTTTTTATTTCATTTAGTCCATATTAATTAGTTCTTCCCAAAGTTACACAACCTTTTTTTTTTTTTAATCTTCATTACTTCCTGTACCTCTAACTTTTATCTGCAGGCCTTCTTTTAAAAATTCTAATTGTGATCTAAAATATATTTTCAGAGCATATGAGCTTCTGGAAATCCTCAATTATTATCTCTGAAAATGTCTTTATATACATTGTATTTTTGAAAAATATTTTTCCTTGCTATAGAATTTTAATTTGGCAGTTACTTTATTTTAAACATCAAGGAATGCAGTCTCTTGTTCTCTAGATTCCATTGTTACTATTGAAGTTAGCTGTCAGTTATAATCCTTTAAAACTAACCTATTTTCATGACCCCATCCTCCTGGATTCTTTTAAAATTTTCTGTTAGTCTTTGTGTTTCTGCAGTGTTTCTGTGATGAGATTATATATTGTATTATTTTTATTATGTCTGCTTGGAATCCTTAATCATCTTCAATTTTCACAGTGGTGTATTTCTTTTGTTCTGGAAAACTATTAGCTATTGCCTCTTTCAGTATTGCTGCTGATTTTCAGCTCTTCTCTCATTTGCTGCTCTAATTGCATGTAAGTTAGATTCTCTCTGGCCCTCTGTTTTCTTCTTCCCTTCTCTTATTTTTCATCCATTTTTCTTTTCAGACTTCATTCTGGATTAATTTTAGCTCAGATTCTACTTCTCTGATTCTCTTTTCTGCTTTATTTAATGTGTGGTTTAACCCATGCATTGAATTTTAAGTTGCGTCTATGTATTTGTTGGTCACTTCTAGAAAAGATTTTTTCTTTATACTTTTCACCTCTTTGCAGTTCTCAGTTTTGTCTTTCATTATCTTGAACATACTGTTCCTACTTACTTTAAAGTCTGCACCTTATATTTCCATATCTTGATCCCCCACAGGTCTGTTTCTCCTTTCCTATTTTTTGCCTTGGTGTTTGGTCTCATTGTCTGATAGCTTTATGCTCTAAGTATTCTAATTAGGTATATACTAGCTCTTCTGATTTTGATCTCCATATTTCTAATTCTTGTAACTATATTCCCCATGAGTTGATCTCTCCATAGTACATTCTGGATAATTTCTTCTCTCCTATCCTCAAGCTCACTCATTTTCAGCATTGTCTGATTTGCTCTTAATTCACTCTATTAGTTCTTCATTTTAGTTATTATATTCTTCCAATTTAGAATTTCTATTTGGTTCTTTCTGTTATATGCTGTCTTCTTTCTTTTTTAAAAATAATATCTAACTCCCTGCAGAAAATTTCAATATTGCCTTTTCAGTTCTTTGGGTTATCCTTTAAGAAAATGGATTATTATATGTAATTATTACAAAATCTTGTTAAAATTTTCAATCAGTATTTGGGAACTGTGTTTTTCTACTGCAGTTTATTTGAGAATATTTGGTCTTTTAAAATACATGATTAAAAGTCATTTCAGAGATAAGATCATGAATGTTTTAAGTAGCAATTACTCAATCCTGTGTTTCATTTAAAATTCAGATATTCATATTTTTCCTACGAAGATGCTCTCATATATATTTGGGTGAAGTTATTTAAGTTCATTGACCTTAAAGATTGATGATGGAGTTATCACCAGCTGTTCATTCAATATACAGTATGGCAATAATGATAGCAAATTTGCAGAGTTACCATGAGAAAGAAATGTGACAATATATTTAAAGAGCCTAGCAATATTCTTTTCATAACTTATTTAATAATAGTCCTTGTGATTATAATCTATTGATCATTCCAATAACAGTAAACAAATATTTAAAATTCAGGCACACTCTAAAGGAAAAATGGTATATTTTATGCCGAAATTACAGTTTCTTGGAATATAAAAACAAAACATTTTTCTTGGAATGGGAACTAGCCTTTCATATCGATCATTGTTAAGATTTGCATCTGCATGGAACCATTTTAAAATTTAATTGGCTTAATCTTAATGCAAATGACCTTTTAAAGTGCTCTGTATCAGGAAAGCTTTAATGGCAGTGAATTTCAATTCTGTAGAAGTGAAACACTAAATCCCCGTAGACAAACATATAAAACTTCTAAACTGGTGTGAGGGAGCAGAAGCTGAATTTATGTGTCCATGGAAAAGTAGATAAAACAAACTAAGATGTTATTAAAACATTGACAAATACATTAAAATGGAAAATTAAAAATTTTTCATATTTCTCAAGATAATCTCATAGCATAATGCTTCTCAGTGGTTTGTTATGCAGAATCAGGTTTGTTTTTATTTTCAGTCTATCACAGAAGATATTTTTTATATGAATATGGATTTATGACTTATCTAGGAATAAGTCTGAAAAAAAGAAGATGCAGTGTATGTACAAATATCACAAGAGTCATTAAAAAGACCTAAATAAATGAGAAAATATGTTGTGTTTATGGGTCAGAAGATTTCAATTTTTTAAAAAATAATTAAAAAAAATTTTTTTAAACAGATGCTTAGATTACATAAATGTTACACAAAAAATGTAGGGATTCCCATATGCACCACTTTCCACACCTCCCACACCCTCCCATATAAACATCGTTCATTAGTGTGGCACATTCATTGCAATTGATAAACGTATCCTGGGGCTTTGCCATTAAGCATGGACCATAGTTCACATTGTAGTCTACACTCTCTCCCACACACTTCTGCATGTTATGTGATGATATAAAATGGTCTCTATCTGTCATTGCAGTGTCATTCAGGATGATTCCCAAGTCCCAAAAAAACCCCCGTATTACAACTGTTTTTCCCTCTCCCTTCCCCCAGAGCCTCCAGTGGCCACTGGCTCCAAATCCAAATCAGTGTTGTAATTTCTTCCATTGCTAGAATCACAAGTCTATAGTAGAATAGCAGTAAGTCCACTCTAGTCCATAGTTCTTTCCCCAATCCTGAGGTTTCTGGGATGGTGATGTCCACTCTACCTCTAATTGAGAGGGGGCTTCGATCCCATGGGGCAGATGGATGGGACTGAATTGCTTGCAGTTGCAAACTCTCTCTGTTCCTTGGGATGGTAATTGTCCATCATCATCTCCTTAGTTGCCCTGGATGAGTCCAATCAACTGTAGAGTAGGTGTTGCAACTCCGCCGAGGTCCTGGGCCCAGCTAGCACATGGACAGCCCAAAGACTCGTGTCTCTTGGACATACACTTACAAACTCCAGTACCAAGTATAGGTTTAAATAGAAGGGACAGATGAGCCATGTGTAGGGAAGACATAATTGAGTCCAACTCTGTCACTCTTAGGAGCACAAACTCCAAAGTAAGGCCCGCTGGCAAGGCACCAAACTCCAGAGCTGTCTGCTCTCACCATAGGACCTGGGTGTCTCCAGAGCCCTCAGGAGCCTCACTGTTTGGGATAGTATCCACTTTGGCAGTCTATGAGATCCTGCTGAGATGTGCATAAGCGTTACCTCTGGGATGAACTCCCAACTCACTTCCAACCCAGCCTCCCCAATCTACCCACCTGTCAAACCTGTACCACCCAACCCAATAAGATCACTACCCTCCTGTCATAACCCTTCACTACACAACTAACACTTTCACCTTACCATAGATTATGTCCATATGGGCGTTGGCTCAAAACCTTCTTCTCCCTTTCTATTTCCTGTAAGTCTGTCTTCCAGACAATAGCTCTCTGAGCCTGCTCAACTTCCTTAATTCTTATCAGTGAGGTCATGTACTGTTCATCCTTCACTGCCTGGCTTGCTTCACTCAACATGAGGTCCTCAAGATTCATTCCTGTTATCCCGTGTGTTAGCCCTGAATTCCTTCTTACAGATGAGTAATATTCCATTGTATGTATGTACCACATTTTGTTTTATCCATTCATCTGTTGATGGGCATTTGGGTTGATTCCAACTTTTGGCAATAGTGAACAATGCTGCTATGAACATTGGTGTGCGTATATCTGTGACTTTGCTTTCAATTCTTCTGGGTATATGCCAAGAAGTGGAATTCCTGGATTATATGGTGGTTTTATAGTTAGTTTTTTGAGGAACTGCCAAACTGTCCTCCACAATGGCTGGATCATTCTACATTCCCACCAGCAGTGAGTCAGGGTTCCCATTCCTCTACATCCTCTCCAACACTTAGAATCCTTTGTTCATTTAAGAGCTGCCAGTCTAATGGCTGTAAGATGGTATCTCATTATAGTTTTGATTTGCATTTCCCTAATAGCTAGTGATGTAGAGCATATTTTCATGTGCATTTTAGCCATTTGTATTTCTTCCTTGGAGAAGTGTCTTTTCAGGTCGCTTGCCCATTTTTTAAAAGGTTGTTTGTCTTTTTATTTTTGAGGTGTAGGATTTCTTTATATATGCTGGATATTAGGCTCCTATCAGATATATGGTTGCCAAATATTATCTCCAATTGGGTAGGCTGTCTTTTTACTTTCTTGATAATATCCTTTGAGGTACAAAAGTTTTTAATTTTGAGGACATCCCATTTATCTATTTTTTCTTTCACTGCTCGTGCTTTGGGTGTGAAGTTCATGAAACCATTTCCTATTACAAGGTCCTGTAGATGCTTCCCTACATTATCTTCCAAGGTCTTTATGGTCTTGTCTCTTATATTTGGATCTTTGATCCACCTTGAATTGATTTTAGTATAAGATGTGAGATGGTGTTCTTCTCTCATTCTTTTGCATATGGGTATCCAGTTCTCCAAGCACCATTTGTTGAAGAGGCCATTCTCTCCCATTTGAGTGGGCTTGGTGGCCTTGTCGAATATCAGATGACTGTATGTGCAAGGATCTATATCAGAACTCTCAATTCAGTTCCATTGGTCAGTATGTCTATCCTTGTGTGAAACCTTGCAGTTTTGACCACTGTACCTTTATAGTGTGTTTTAAAGTCCGGTAGTGTGATACCTCCAATTTCATGTTTCTTTTTCAATGTCTTCGGCTATTCGGGGCCTCTTACCCTTCCAAATAATTTTTGTAGTTGGTTTTTCCAATTCATTAAAAAACGCTGTGTTGATTTTTGTTGGGATTGCAGTAATTTAGTTTGGGTAGGATAGACATCTTAATGATGTTTAGTCTTCCTATCTGTGAACAGGGAATATTCTTCCATTTATTTAAGTGTTATTTAATTTCCTTTAACAGTGTTGTGTTGTTTTCTGTGTATAAAGTCCTTTACATCTTTAGTTAAATTTATTCCTAGGTATTTGATTCTTTTAGTTATTATTGTAAATGGTATTTTTTCCTTGATTTCCTCCTCAGATTGCTCGTTATTGGTGTACAGAAATGCTACTGATTTTTAAGCATTGATCTTATAGCCTGCGACTTTACTGAACTCCTTTATAAGTTCTAGAAGCTTTGCTGTAGATTTCTCAGGACTTTATATGTATATGATTATGTCATCTGCAAATGGTGAAATTTTTACTTCTTCCTTTCCAATTCAGATGCCTTTTTTATCTTTTTCTTTCCTCAGTGCTTGAGCAAGTAATTTTAACACAGTGTTAAATAGGAGTGATGATAATGGGCATCCTTGTCTTGTCCTGATCTTAGAGGGAAAGCTTTTAGGATTTCACCATTGAAGATGATGTTAGCTGTGGATTTTTCATATATACCTTTTATCATGTTCAGAGTTTCCTTCTTTTCCTATCTTTTGCAATGTTTTTTTATCAGGAAAGGGTGTTGTATTTTTGTTGAATGCTTTTTCTGCATCTATAGAAATGATCATGTGATTTTTTTCTTTTGGTCTGTTTATGTGGTATATTACAATGATTGATTTTCTTACGTTGAAACATCCTTGCTTACCTGGGATGAAACCCACTTAGTCATGGTGTATAATTCATTTAATGTGTTGTTGAATGCAATTAGCAAGTATTTTATTGAGGAGTTTAGCATCTAGGTTCATTAGAGAGATTGGTCGGTAATTTTCCTTTCTTGTGGCATCTTTGTTTGGCTTTGGTATTAGTGTGTAATGTTGGCATCATAGAATGAGTTAGGCAATGTTCCTTCTACTTCTATTTTTCGGGAGAGTTTAAGCAGGATTGGTGTTAGTTCTTTCTGGAGTTTGGTAGAATTCACCCAGGAAGCTTAGTTGCGAGGTTTTTAATGACTGAGTCTATCTCTTTACTTGTAATTGGTCTGTAGAATTCATCAATTTCTTCTTTGGTCAATGTAGGCTGTTTGTTAGTTTCTAGGAATTTGTCCATTTCCTCTAAATTATCCTTCTTGTTGGCATATAATTTTTTAAAGTATCCTCTTATGATACTCTTTATTTCTGTGGGGTCAGTGATTATATCACCTTCCTCATTTCTTATTTTGTGAATTTACATCTTCTCTCTTTTTTTCTTTCTTAGTCTGGCTAAGGGTTTTTCAATTTATTGATCTTCTCAAAGAACCAGTTTTTGGTTTTGTTTATTTTTTCTAGTGCTTTCTTATTTTCTATTTTATTTAGTTCTGCTCAAATTTTTTTATTTCCTTCCTTCTAATTCCTTTGGGGTTAGTTTTTTGTTGTTTTTCCAGTTCCTCCAGGTGTGCAGTTAGATCTTCGATTTTAGCGCCTTCTTTTTTGATATATGCATTTATGGCTATGAATTTCCCTCTCAGTACAGCCTTTGCTGCATCCCATAGGTTTTGATATGTTGTGTTGTCATTTTCATTCATTTCAAGGTAGTTACTGATTTCTTTTGAGATTTCCTCCTTGACCCACCGTTTGTCTAAGAGTGTGTTGTTCAACGTCCATATCTTTGTGCCTAATCTGGTTCCCTGGTCCTTACTAATTTCTAATTTCATTCCATTGTTGTCAGAGAAGTTACTTTGTATAATCTCAGTCTTTCTGAATTCATTGAGATTTTTTTTTCTGTGGACTATCATGTGGTCTATCTTGGAGTATGATCCATGTGCACTCAAGAAGAATGCTGTATTTGGATGCAGTGTTCTGTATATGTCTGTTAGATCCAGATCCTCTAATGTATGAATCAAAGTCTTTGATTCTTTATTGATTCTTTGTCGAGATGTTCTGTCTAATGGTGATAATGGTGTATTAACGTCCCCCACTATAATTGTAGAGGCATCTATTTCTCCACTTAGTTTTTCCACTGTGTGCCTCATGTATTTTGAGGATTCCTTTGTTAGGTGCATAAATGTTTATGATTGTTCTTATTTCTTGAAAGAATACCCCTTTCACTAATATGTAGTGTCTGTCTTTGTCTCTTACAGTAATTTTGCATTTAAAGTCTATTTTGTCTGGAGTATAGCTACTCCCGCCCTTTTTTGGTTATTGTTTGCTTGTGAGATTGTTCTCCAGCCATTCACTTTCAGCCTCCTTGAATCCCTGTATGTAAGGTGGGTTTCTTGTAGACAACGTATAGATGGGTCATATTTCCTTAACCATTCTGCCATTCTGTGTCTCTTGACTGGTGAGTTTAATCCATTAAAATTTAGTGTTATTACTCTCAAGGAATTACTTTCATTAGCCATATTTTCTTTGGGTTTATGTATGTCTTATGTTGTTTTTATTTCTCTTTTTGTCTTTTTAGTTGTTCTTAGACTCTCCTCCAACTCTCTCTCCCCTGTTTTTTCCTTTCAACCTGCAGAACTCCCTTTAGTATTTCTTGAAGGGCAGGTTTCTTATTGGCATACTCTCTTAATTTCTGTTTATCTGTGAATATTTTGAACTCTCCATTTTTGAATGCCAGCTTTGCTGGATGGAGAATTCTTGGCTGGAAGTTTTTTCTTTCAGTACGTTAAGTATGTCATACCACTGCCTTCTTGCCTCCATGGTTTCAGATGAGAAATCAGCACTTAATCTTTTTGAGCTTCTCTTGTATATGATGGTTCTCTTTTTTCTTGCTGCTTTCAGTGTTTTCTTTTTGTCTTGAGCATTGGACAGTTTGGTGAGTATATGTCTTAGAGCTGGCCTGTTGGGGTATATACTGTTTGGGGTGCACTGCGCTTCCTGGACTTGTACATACATCTCCCTCAATAGGGTTGGGAAGTTTTCAGCCATTATTTCCTCCAACACTCCTTCTGCCCCCTTTCCCTTCTCTTCTTCCTCTAGGATGCCTATAATGCATAAGTTTGTTCGTTTTGTGTTCTCATTCAAATCCCTAAGTCCCTGCTGGATTTTTTCTAACTTTTTATCTATTTGTTCTACTTTCTGTTTGATTTCAGATGTACTGTCTTCCACATCACTAATTCTTTTCTCCGCCTGTTCAAATCTACTGTTATGTGCTTCCAGTGACTTTTTGATTTCTTGGATTTTGCCATTCATCACCATCATATCCATTATCTTTTTATGTATGTTTACAATTTCTTCAGTATGTTCTCCCAGTGTCGTCTTAATATCCTTAATTTCTTCCTTCACTTTAGTAAGTTGGTCAGTGATATTTGTTTGGACAGCTTTGATTAGTTGTTCATTATTCTGCACCTATTCCTGGTTTTTAGTTTGTTCATTGGACTGGACCATGTCTTCCTGTTTCTTAGTGTGGTGTGTAATTTTTTGTTGCCCTCTGGTCATCTTTTTATCTTGATGAGTTTATTCGGTTGATTAGCTTCTCTCTTTACTGTAGGGTTTTATTTAATTCCTGTTTTTTTGTGTGTGTTAAGTTTTCTTTGACACTTTGTTCTTCTTATTCTCTTTTGTTGCTATTGTCTGTTTTCCCTTGGAGGAAAAAAATAGGACCAGAGAAAGTGAAAGAGGTGAGAAAAGTAAAAGGATAATAGTAATAATAATAGTAATTGTTAGAAGAGGAACCGTTTGAGACCTTGGAAAATGAATATTTAACTCATGTAAGCAGTGTAGAGTAATAGGAATTAAAAAGTGGGGCACCAACAAGGAAATGGGAAAGCAAATAGAGAAAAATATATAGACTGAATTAAAACGTCATTATGATGAGGAGAGAGGGAAGGAGAAAAGACGAAAGGACAAAAAGTTAATAAAAGAATACAGGGTAGACGAGGTAGAAATGAAAACCAGAAAAATTGAGCACTAAAGAAAGAGAGGTGGAATGTAAGAATAACAACAGAAAGCAGGAGATGGAATGATAAGGGAAGGAAAAGAGATGATGGTGGTGTACAAAATGGGTACACACAGAGAAGGGGAAGTCAAGGAGGAGGAAGCACAGCAACCAAGAATCAAGCCAGCAGCACCTTGAGGGATTTATCTTTTCCTCCAGCTCCCTTCAGATTGATGTCCTGAAGCCTCCTGCTCTGTGGGTTCCCAAAACAGTTCACTCGGGCAGGATCTTGCCCCCAGTCAGCCATTTTTTGTGAGTGAGATCTACCTGTGTTCCTTTGAAAGAAGAAAAAATCACGACCAGAGAAAAGGAAAGAGATAGGAAGATAAAAAATAATAGTAATGGTAATAGTAAAAGGTAGGAAAGCAAATGTACAAGACTTAGGAAATTGAAAACTTAACATGAGTAAGAAGCACAGACGAGTAAGATTAGGAAAGTGGAATAGAAACAATGAAACAAGAAGCAGAAGAGAAAAAAATTTATAGAGTGAACTAAAATGCTAGAATGGCAAGAAGAGGGGAAAAGAAAACAGAAAAGAGAAAGAAAAAGGTGAAAAAGAAAGTCTATAGAGGAAAAGGGAGAGAGGGAGAAATACAAACAAGAAAACTTGGAGATCAAATAAAAGAGGTGGAATGAAAGAACAAAGGAAGACAAAAGATGAAAAGGTAAAGGAGTGAAAAGAAACAGCATAGGTAGAATCGATCAGTCACCAAAGGAATAAAAGAAAAAAGGAAGAGAAAAATAAACAAGCAGAGAAATAAAGGGAGTGGGTACAAAACAAGCAAGAAACAAGACAGCAGCTACTCGTTTTTTTAAAAAAGGAGGAAAAAACAAACAAACCACTGAAAACAGCCTTCCCTCTTAGGCGCCTACGGATCTTCTCAGGCTCCTGGTGTTCCTCATTCACTCACCCTGCAGCCTGCCCTCTGCAGATTTTGAACTGGGTTTTAGTGGTTAAAATAAGGGAAATAAAAGAAAATGACCCCCCCCCTTTTTTTTTCAAATAAGAGATCCAAGAAAAGCTAATACAAAGAAATTGTCCATGTGGTCCCTGTCATGAGGTTTCAGCTGGATGCCTGATGAATCGCTCCTCAAGGAATAGCCAGGAATTGAACCAGGGTCCTCATACGTGCTAGGAGAAATTCTTCCACCGAGCTATTCTGAGTTCTCGAGTTGATTAGCCTTTCGGAAGGCTATCCGCCCCTTTTCCCTGGGACAGGTTAGCTCCCCTGCAGTCAGCTGGACTAGTGCTGATCACCGCCCAGCTCTGCCCCCTCACTGATGTAATTCCTCTCCTTACCTAGGTGGCTGGGCATGACCTCCAGCCAGAGACGATCCCCCTCCCATCTCTCTGTCGAGTCGGGGTCCCTTCCCATACTCAAGGGGGGCCCAGCTGCTAAACTCGCCACAAAAATATCATTCTCCACTCTCCCAGACCCCTCTTCCTTGCAGGGAATCTGCCATCATGCCCGCGTTTGGGGAAGGGTGCTAGAGCCTCCACCTAGCCTGTCCTCCCTGAGGGCATGCTATGTGTGCCCCTTCCGGACACCGAGGTAAGCAACCCCCGATTATTCCTGGCTTCCCTAGCTGTGCGGTACCCTCCTAGACGACTCAGACCAGCTTCTCACGGAGGTTGACGTCTGTTCTACTCAGTTAGATACAATTCACCAGGAGTTTTACCCTCACTTAGTGTCTCGGGTGGGGGAGGGGAGCCCTTCCCGGCAGCTGGGAGGTTTAATAACTCACAATTACTTGCTTTGGCCTCTTCGTGTCTCTGACCCTCACTCTTCTGGGAGTTGGTAAGCAGTGTCCTGGTTTGCTGTGCCCCAAAGCAGGTCCCCAAGGCAGCCTCTGGCTTTTTCTTTGCTGTTTTAGTGAGAGCTAAGATTTATATGTCTAACCCATGAGCCATGTTCCTGCAGATTCAATATTAATTTATAGATTTTGCACAAATTAATCTACAGATTCAATGTAATCCCAAACAAAATATGAGCAGACTTTTTAATAGAAATTGACAAACTGAATTTGATATTCACATGGAAATGCAAAGAATTTAGAATAATCAGAATAACTTTGTAGCACAAAAAACAAAAACTAAAAAACAAATCTAGGAGGACATACGCTACCTGATCTTAAGACTTACAGTGAAGTTACACTAAATTATGTAGTATTGGGTAGAGATAAAGAAATAGATCTGTGGAACAGAATAGAGGCTCCAGAAATAGAAGTATACATATATGTATATGACTGTACATATACTGTACAGAATTACAAAAGTAATTCTCTTTAGAATTTATATTTCCAGCAAATTGTGCTGGAGAATAATGGATATCTGTGTGCAAGCAAGAAAAACAAATTTTGATCCATATTTCACACTATATACAAAAATTTAAATGAATCATAGACCTAAATATAAAACATAAAACTTATGGAAGAAAAATCATAGGCAAAAATCTTTGTGACTTTGGGTTATGCAAGATTTCTTGGATATGGTATAAAAAGGATGATCCTTGAAGGAATAAATTGATACATTGGAATCCATCAAATATAAACTTCTCTTCAAAAGGCAGTTTTAAGAGAAGGAAAAGAACAGTCCACATACTGGGGAAAGATACTTGCAAATCGTTTATCTAATACAGGAATTTTAGCCAGAATTTGTGAAGAGTTCTCTACACTCAATAAAAAGAAAGAACCCAATATAAAAAGGGGAAACATTTCTAATAGGCACTTCACCAAAGAAGAAATACAGATCACCAGTAAGTGCATGGAAAGATGCCTAACATCATCTGCCTTTGGGGAAATGCAAAATAAAGTCCCAGTGAGGTACCACTACCCATAATTACAATGTCTAAAAACAACAAGACTGGCCATGCCCAGTGTTTGCAAAGATGTGGAGGAACTGGAACTCTCCTACAATACTGCCGGTAGGAATGAAAAATGGAACAGGATTTTAAAAAACAGTTTGACAATTTCTCAAAATGTTAAACATATACCCACCATTAAGATCCATTCATTTCACTCCTAAGTTTTTATTCATGAGTAATGAAAGTGTGTCCATACAAAGACTTGAACAGGAAGGCATTATCAGCTTTACTGATAAAAGCTACAACCTGGAAATACTACAAATGTCAAGAAGAGAATGGGTAAACAAACCTTGGTATATCCACAGATTAGAATAATACCAGTAATAAAGGCGAATGAACTATTAATATATGCTACCAGCCAGATGAATATTAAAATATTTATCCTGTGTGAAAGAGTCCAAAAAAAAGAAGTGAACATATTCTGTTATTCTGGGTATGAAATGCTAGGAAATGCAAACTAATTCATACTGTCTTGTGTGTAGGCACGTCACTGGTTGTTTGGGGACAATGTAGGTGATACAGAAGTGAGAGCATACAGAGGGGCACAAGGAAACTTTTGGGGTGATGGATGTATTCATAATCTTGATTATGGTCATGGTTTTAGGGATGTACATATAAGGAAAAAATTATCACATTGTGTGCTTCAAATAGGTACGGTTTATTGTACATCAACATTTTTTTTTTTTTTAAGATTTATTTATTTCTCCTCCCCCCTTGTTGCTTGCGCTTGCTGTCTGCTCTCTCTGTTCATTGTGTGCTCATCTTTTTAGGAGGCAGTGGGAACCGAACCTGGGACCTCCCATGTGGGAGGGAGGCACCCAATCACTTAGCTGCCTCTGCTCCCTGCTTGTTGTGTCTCTCATTGTGTTTCCTCCTTGGGTCTGTTCATTGCGTCAGCTTGTTGCATCAGCTCACTGCACCAGCCCGTCATGTCAGCTCAGTGTCTTGCTCGTCTTCTTTAGGAATCACCGGGAACCAAACCCAGGACCTCCCATGTGGTAGGCAGACGCCCAACTGCTTGAGCCACATCCACTTCCCCATCAACTCTTATCTGAGGAAACCTGTTAATCTTACAAAGACTGAACTTACCAAAGTCATTGTGATATGTCCGTGTTTCCTTTCTACACTCTTTGTACTTTACAATGAAAGGAAACTGGTATTTCATCAGATAAAAAGTAACTTTGATAGAATTTAATGAGATGTCTGTCTGTCCCATTCATTCTGGGTCATGCTGAAGTTCACACGTAAATCAAGTAGGAGCACTCAGTATGTCCGCTTCAATGGTGCATTGTTTATTTTACATAGCTAGATAGTCTGAGTTTGAATTTTTAAAAAGGGAATCATTGATAAGAGACAAGGGAATCATATGCTCTCCAACCCAGTTGGAAACACAGTCATTAGCACTGTAAAGTCTCCGATTACTAGAACATTCCTGGAGAAAATGGAGTGCCATCAAACTTGAACTCTCTAACAGCATTGCGCACCTTTGAGAATGATTCGCTCTCGGCCCGGCATGCGTCTGTTGAGGGCGATTTGATTATCTGAGCGTTTGTTCCTTCGGTCGCCAGCCACAGAGCACTTGCCTCTCGTGAGGTATCTCACCAGGGGTCAGCCTAGAGGCTGGTCCCTAAGGAGGAAATGCTCTGAGCACGTGCTCCATGGTGCTGGCGTGGTGTGCACTGTACATGGGGGCTTCCGGCTGCTCTCCAGTACAGCCGCTGAGTCCACCCCGCCACTCCATGGACAATCAGGAGGTGGATGCGTAACGTAGAGCCCATTACTTCAGGCAGCGATGAAAGCCTGTGCCTCCTAGTTCAGTGTTTCAGCCTCGTCTAAATGAACCATGGGAGGTCTCTTCCACCTCAGCTCTGTTGATCATTCTTTGTGGTGGGGTATGGCGCGGGCACTGGAGGGCATTTAGCAGCATCATGGCTTCTGCCTGCCTGTGCCACCCTGTCTCTCATCACTCCAGAGATCTGAAATCCATAAAAGTCTGAAGACGTTGCTAAACATCCTGAGTGGGCAAAATCCTCCCCAGCTGATGATCCCGCACATACAGCAGAAACCACAAGTGAGAGACTATAATCCTAGAGGATATAATGGGTTCAGTGCAGCTTCAGTTGAAGAATCCATACTTACTTTTTATGTGAAAGGACTACAGTGAGTTGAGTGGTCATTTCTAAGCTAAGGACTATATAATATGAATTAAGATGACATGAGAGTTAAGTAGCAAAGATTTTAAAAAACTAATTCTGGTTTGTACCACAAAATGGTTTCCATTTTTCCTGGTCAAATTTTATGTTGTATTAACATTATCAAAATCAGACAAGTAATTTAGAATATAGCATATAATGTATTTGAGCATATGATTTGCTTTATTGAATTTGGTCTTGAAGGCCATTTGTGAGTATTCACTGAACGATATTGCAGTGACATGGGTATAGATGTTGTAATAGTTTGAAATCTTCAAAGGCTGAAAACTTGGCATATAGTGTGTGATTATCAGGAATCTATTACAGAATATGTTTTCAAATTCAGGAGCACCTAGATTTTAAAATCATCTCTCTAAGGAAAATGTTTACATTTTGAGTAATAAAAATTCTATCCAATGTGTAGTGAGCATGAATTTTTATTTCTGCCAGTATTTCTTCCTGATCATCACTTATACCCTGAAAACTGGCAAATCTAGAAATTAAAGAAGAGTGAAAGACTTTATTTTGATTCTAGACTCTTCTGTATAATCTATATAAATAAAAAGAAAATAAATTGCTTATTTACCTTACAAAAGAAGATTTACCTTCAGTGCTCATGTTATATTAGAGCAGACATGCATCATCCATGGAAAAATGTGGTGGATTTCGGTATAATTCAGCTCTGTTAATGTGAATTTAATGCTCCTCTGCATGAGACTAATTATTGAGAAAAAAATAGATTTATTTTTAATGTGTTACTAATATTGCTCATAGCCATAAGAAAAATATGAGTCAATGCTATTGAGAACATTTTAAAAATATTTGAATATCACGGACAGATGAGAAAACCTCAGAAGTTTCATGAGAGTGTTCCTCTCACTATTAACACTAAGAAAAACATACGTGATCAGAAAATTCTACAAAGTGCCCATTTCTATGTAATTTGAGGACCAGGGGTCATGACAGATTTTACTGTTTCTTTTTTTATCTTTCTGAAAAGGCTCTCCTAGATTTAGAATAAATGTTGCTTCAACATAAATGCACAGGTCTTTAAAAACAAAATCATTTATGAATTTAAAAAAAATTAAGGGTATTGAGATTGGAGAGGCTTTGATCAAATTTCAGATGATATAAAATAAATGCACATGGAATGAAGGAGCTAATTTATTTTGTTTTTGAGAGCAATAAGTAAGTAGAAAAACACATTAACAAAGGGTAAGAATGTTCAGCGTATATCTCTCCCTCTTGAAAAGCTAGATAAGTGATTTCACAGGAGGAAGGAAGGATTTGAAACAAGAAGTTCCATTAGTTACCAAATGAGTTTTCTTGGTCATATATTTTCACAAAATGAAATGCATGAAATACCATAACCCTTATATTTACCTTGGGTTTACTGATTTTGCACGACTATCCATCCATCCCATGGCTTTCACAGTTTGATCTTGCAGTCTGAATTTGGTGTCCTTTGTTTACTAAGCAATACATAGCCAACCACTTTCACCCCAAGTGCAAGTTCCTATTTTGTCGTTTAAAAATGGTGCAATATCAATTGACAGTGGGTTTGCTTAAAAAATATTGTAATTATTAAACTTAGGAAGATATTTACCCATGGAAGAATATTTTCATAGTTGAACTTAGATGGAAATCAGTGCATGCTGCTATGAGTTTTAAAGTGCCAGTGCCCCCCCCCCTTTTTTTTTTTGGCCAAAAGTCCATCAAATAAGAGAAACTTTAGTTGGCCACGGCAGCTGGATTTGGCCTTGGGATGGGCTTGCATGATTAGGAGTGGGGAAGGGAAAACAGGGAGAGAATCTGTCTTAAGGAGGTCCTCATGGCTTCAGCTGGTTCTGTCCTAATATAAAAACTTTATAAAAATTATAAAGTCTCGGTTAAGAAATATTAGAAATCTTCTTTTAACCCAAAGCAATCATTATCTTTTGTCAAGCAATGTATATGATAGCTACTGTTCCTTAACGATGGTATAACATTAATTCTCCCAAAAGTGTCAAACATATCTACAGATTTTATTAAATTCAATTATAATAAGTCCATTTTGTTACAATGTCTCTGCAATATTTCAGGGGATTTGGTTCCCTGTACCCTCTCTCAGGTGAATTTGAATTGGCATGCACTCCGCTTAATCTTTTTAACTGTTAATCCATAACCTGCTGCAGAAGATTTTTTAATTTATCATTAAGCCACTCAGTAGGATTGTGGGGAACTTTGTGTGTATTTTCTCTTTAAATTAAGGCTTCTAATTTCACCCTTTCCTTCCCTTCTCTTTAGCTTCACCAATTACAGCATCTCCTCAGTTACGTTTCATGTCTTTGGAATTAACTTCCCATTCTTACAGGTATGCTTTCACAGCCTCCCTCCTTCTCTGAATCCGCAAATGTGCTCTAAATATCCAGATCTAAACCATGCTTCATTTAAACTAAGCAGGTATTTGTGCTCATTTCTGAAAAGCCTATTGTGTATGCGGTAAAAACAAAACAGCAGCAGAATGCACACAGGGGACCTTCTGCCTCATTCAGAATCCCAGGCTCACTCAGTTTCCCTCTCAGAGATTTCCCCCGTTTCTTGGTTCTTGAGGGTCCTTCTAGAAATATCCCATATTAAAAATAAACACTCAGATACCATTGGGAAATGTCATCATTTGCCTCTTTGTATTTTCCTGGAATAATATGAACTGGAAATTCAGTTTTGACACCTGTAAATCTACTTCATTCCTCAAAAAGACTCCATGATATTTCTTTATGTAGACTTACTGTAATTTCATAAGACTTCCAGCCCAAGAATGGACACTTAGGTTGTAACCGAACCCTTGTTAGAGTGAAAACCATCTCCATGAATCTTTGCATGGGGGTTGGGTTTCATATCTATTTTTAAGTCATGCAGATGTTAGAACATTGTATTGAGGGGGCTTACCTCCCAGCCACAATTAGAGAAGTGTATTTGGGCCACATCTTGCCAGCCTGAGGTTTTATAGAATGGCTTACCTCTGGCTTTATCTATCCCAGTTCAGTACGCTTTCTGTAGCGGTCAGAGAGAACACAGTTTAGGCTTTGCAGGCCAGAAGGTCTCTGTTGTAACTACCCAGTTCTGCCGTAGTGTGAAAGGAGCTAAAGAAAATGTGTAAATTAATATGTATGGTTGTTTTCCAATACAATTGATTCACCAGTGCAGATAGTGGACATATTTAGCCTGTGAGGTATAGTTTTCTGATCCCTGGTCTATTATGTCAATAATAAGTTTTAATTTGCTTCTATTTTGTGAGTAAAGTTGAGCATATGTTCATGAATTTAAAATCCATTTTGGTATCTTTTTCTGCTAAGTATCTCTGGCTTTTACTTTTCATAGTTGAGTTGATCTTCCTCTTATTGTTTTGTAGGAGCTCTTTACATATTTATAACACTGATGTTTTTCATAGGTGCTGCCAAATTAATGATCGCATGCCACAAAGGTTGTAATAGCTGACTTTCCTTTACAATCTATTTGACATAGAAATAAGTAAAACTCACTTTATGCCTCTTTGGTTTGTGGCATTTGCTCTTAAAAGTGATCACACCTCATTGGTGCCCAATCTTACAGTTTAAGGATTTTCGACCAACAGTGTTTTATGTGATTCCTCACAACCTTACTTTGAAATACATTCAAGTTTTGTAGGTGACTTTATAACCTGAGCAAGATTATATCTTATAAATGTGCAGCTGAGACTCTAAATTGATGCTTTTCTGTGCTCTCCTCCAGTGGCTGCTAGTTTCTACTGGGATTGAAATAATATTTTATACCCTTTCTCCTCACTGCTCTTCTGCCATGCTACACCTTAAATCTATCCAGAGAACTACAACCCTCTCAAAATATTCCAGCTCCTTCTTCCCAAGCCAGCCCCTCAGCTATCCTGTTCTTTTAAAAACCTTCCCTTCTGTCAACGTTTTTTACCTCCTGTTTAACTTCTCTTCATTGTGACCTCATAATGCTCATAATAGGGAGGAAAGTGACTGGTGGCAGCAATTTAAAAGCGCTTATTGAGATGGTCACTTAAAGCAGAGATGAAACCGCACTCTAGACTTCCTAGTTTTCTCACCTTCCCCTTCGGATATCCAGCCAAGGATGATCCGACCCACACAGAGTGAGGATACCTTCAAGCATGAGAGTGCTTGCCGTCTTCACAGGATTTTTTTTATCCTGCTGGCTTTCTCATGTTTTTCTTTCCTCTTGGGATGCCAGCCACACACCTGCCCAGGTGCTTACCAGGTAAAGGGAACAGGTGCAAACTGTACAGGTGAGAGTTGCTGCTTGTTTGGGAGAACTGAACATCAGTCTTGAAGGGCATCCCTAGGCTCATGCCTGAAGCTGCCTGCTGTCTTCTCTTGTGCCTCCTGTGAGGAAGTCTGTGAACGTTCCATCTGGGTATGCACTGCTGCATTGATTGCCCTTGGTCATCTGTTTCCTGGGTTTTCATATCTTATTCACTTCCATTTATATGTAGTATATTGCCAGGACCTTAATTGACAGGATTAATGTATTCAAGTTTATAGAGAATAGAAACTTAGTCGATGCCATTGGCTAAATTTTACATTAATTTCCCATCTTTCTTGTATAGAAAATTATAAACAATTGTCTCAAATACAATTTCCTTATTCTTTAATTATATGAGAGGCCCTTTTTAGGTCTTTGGGAGATTAATCCTAGATTAGATTAGGAAATTAGTCCCAAAATACTAGTTTTTACAAGTAAATTCAATGTCGGGGGGAATTTTGAATGCAGAATGACCCGAAGCTTTGGGGGATTGTTTTCCCTTAGTTAAAACAATATGGTAAGTGAGGTTACATGTTCCAACTTTATTCATATCTTGGTAGTTTGCATGTGTGTCCTTAGGAATCAAATGAATGGGATGAGATAGATGAAGGGGTGTTTCTTTTTAATTTCTTCCATCTCAGAGGATCATTTCCTAAAGAATGTCTCAAATTGCTCTCAGAACTGCAATCACTGATTTACCTTTAGGGATGAATTTATCTCTGGTCTAGGAGAAACTATTAAAACCAAAAAAAAATAATAAAATAGTTCCTGTCTTGACCGTATTGCCCTACTTTGCTTTTTTCCACATATTAAGAGTAGGCTTTGCTTTCAGGACACACATTATGATTCAATTAATATTTTCACCCCTATGACCCAGAATGGAATATGCTGTGGAAGTCCGTGTTTAAAGCCCAATTCTGTTAAGTCTAATTCCCCCAGAGCCCATTAGGTCTAGGATTGTGCACATGATGCCCAAATGAGGATATGGCATTGCTTAAACTGTGCAAGGGGAAGTGTCGTGGAGGAAATTGTGACCGATGGGACAGTGTGCCCTTCCTGTGTGCCACCTTAGTCCACCTTCTGGAAGCATTTCTGCCAAGTGAATGTTATGGTGGGTGACCCTTGGCTCAGCTGTATCATCTTGATCCTTCCAGCAGGGGCTGTTTCAAACTCAGAGAGGAAGCAGGAGTCTCCCTCAGCTCTGCAGGTTTCTCGTAGCTGGGGTGACAAGGAACAGGTGGAAATGAGTGCAGGGCAGGTGCGGCTTCCTGACTGTTCAAGCCTCGGTGAGCAGAAGTCACTGGGCTCGCCCTGGGCTCCCGTAACACAGAGCCGAAGCTCAGCAGCTGCTGGTCTGGAAGGCAGAGTTGGAGTCACCTAGGGCTGGTACCCAAGGAGGGTGCCTTCGGGTCGAGAGACGGAAGTTTGGATGCTTCATCCATTTCTTGAGAGGGCTAAGCTAAGACTCTACCTGGCTTTTGGGATGTCTCATAATTATTTCAAATGATAGAAATTACATTTCTGATAATTACATTTCTGATAATTTCTAATCATTTCTGATAGTTCTTAATTATTCCTAATAAATGATGCACTTCAGCCATGGAATGGACTTGCTCAGGGACGGTGAGTTCTCTCTCATTGAGGTCGTGTTTAAACAGCAGAGGTCAAAATGCTGCAGACAGGGTTCTTATTTTTGGAAGAGAAGCTAAATTCAATTATAGCTGCAGTTCTCTGCCTATCTAAGATTCTGCAAGTCCAGGCTTTGATTACTCCGAGCTCCCCTGTCATCGCTGTTCTAATTACTGTCAGCTGTATTGATTGAAAATAAAGTTACTCCCCTTTCTTCTTAGAGCTTAAAGGCTGCAGTTGACAGCACATCCACATATGCAGGTAAGAGGCTCATGCATTAGTTAGATGTAAATATGTCACTCATATTACTTACATTCAAAAGGTCAGAATAGTGCATTTCTTGAAGTAGGCTGAAGGAGCCTTCCTGTTTCAACAGGATAGATCCAGAGCAGGAAACTGGTTTTATAAAAGAGAGGATTTTATGAATTGCTTCAGGGGAGAGTATGTTGGGTGCCAATAGTATAGAAAGACACTAAATAAGGAATTCTAGCTAAAAGGCCTTATAGAAATTTACAAATGCAAGGGGTGGAGGGTCTCATGGAAAATGCTTTGAGTCCTGGAGGGACAGAAAAGCTCCTATTGAGACTGGTAGAAGGTGAAGTTTCTCGCAGAATTATTGTCGCCTGGAAAGAACTTGAGCTGAGATGGTTATTCTTCTGCTCATGTGCAATCACAATACGTTAGCATTGAGCGGCCGCAGCAGCCAAGGACGTTCTGGAGAGAAGAGGGAGAGGTGGGGGAGAGAAACAGCAGAGCAGTCACATGCAGGTTGAGGCGCTCCAGGAATTCAAGCTGACCCTGGTCCTTCCAGGAGCGCTGCACCATGGGGTTTCTGTGAAAGCAAGACTGAGGGCCAAACCTATAAGTCTAGAACTGCTCAGTTACTGCAAATGCACATTTTTAAACAGCAAACCGTTCTGGGTTGGATGTTTGCACCCAAGCTTTCGTAGGTTTCACGGGCACTACCGTAATTATTCACATGAATGAATCCATTCACACGAGTTGATTTCCTTTTCAAATTACCTGAAATTTTAGATAAATGTCTACACAAACACAAATGCTTACCCTCAGTGGTAATACCCCAAGATCCCATTGGTACGAACCAGATGAGGAAAGTCTTAGGGCACACGGGCCAACTGAAAACACTGGAAGCCACTTCCGAAGCGTGGCCGTGGACGGAGGAAGTGGGCGGGGGACAGCGGATCAAGCTTCCACCAAACTCGTTTTCTGTCTTAAAGTACGTCTAGAGTGTTAGTCCCCATTCACACACAATTCTTTAGGAAAAGAACAAAATTACCAGAACAGTAAAGCAGAAGAAGTTGAAAACGTCAATGCAGACACCACACTGGGGAATTTCCAGTTTCTTTTTAGTATGAATCACTGGGTGGTTCATTGAAAACAGTTATTGATCAGCCACTTCGCTTGTGGTTTCTGCTCCCAGGCTAACGGGAATGCATATTAGTAGATGGCTTTCTGTGAGACAGAGATAATCACAGGATGAAGTGCTCCTTGGCGTCCAATCCTGACCACAAATGAGAGCTCAGGGCTGTAACTCAGGGTGTTACCAGGACTCAAACAGGTAAAGAGAGGAGGGTAGCTATTGAGCGATGGGGAGGGATTGGCCCGTTAGCAGACCCCATGTTGTTCAGAGCCTTTGGAGTGGCAGAAGATAAGCAAGGCTTTGAGCCCACTGGGCTTACTCTGAAGACCTTTCAGGGTTTTGTCAGTATTTCCTCAGTGTCCTTTGAGTGCCTTTCTCTATGTAAACAGTGTGAGTTCCTGAGGCTTGATGGAGAACCAGCCAGTCCATGTACCTTTCTCTCCCCCATGTACAGCACCCAGGCAGAGCCCTGTGGATGCAAATAAAAACATCACCTTTTCTTAGACCCACTTTCCCAGCTACTGAAACTGCAATACGCCAGCAAGACTGAGGCAGAGGTTGTGCTGCACGCAGCAGGAGGCGCATGGGATGCCTCAGCTTTTCTCAGTTCTTTCTACTGTCCTTAACTTGGTGGTCTCAGGTTTTTGCAAAGTAATTCTCCCACACTACCACAGAAACAGGAGAACACTGAGATACCAGGGCAGAGAGGGGAGATAAACACCTTTCTTCTGTCCTTCCCCTACCTGGGCTACTATGGCGATGCATGTGCAAGCCTTTAGATTACCAATTAAAAATAAAAATGAACTGCACAATGGAGGTTTTTAAATGCATCTTCAGTATATTTGGCAGTAAGAAGTTAGTCTTTTGTCCTGGGTCCATGCACAGAAAAAAAGGAATACATGTGAAACCTAAATTGCTCCAGGGGCATCTAATCTCTTCCCCCCCTTGATAAAATGTCCTCATTCCGTGAGCTGCAGTCTGTTCTGACTTCTCAGACAGCCTGCAAGGGAATGCCACTGGGTTTGCAGCCAGCAGCCTGCTGCATTTAGGGCTATGATGAGAAATGTGCACTGCTACTCAGTGTTGCAGAAGTAGTAAAAATGGAGAGGATCCGGCTGACTTGCCAGCCCCTTTTAAGGAGAAGTTTTATTAGAAGGGTGCCTGTTCTCTCCAAGTTTTAAGTAGTAGAGTTTCACAATATTTCCTAGTATCCGGTTTGTGCTGTGGCCAATTTCCTAAGCAGCCTTAGTTTGCATTCTGGAAATTCAGTTGGTCCTTGACCTTTTACTAAATGATGCATCATCTACTCTAGCCATTAAAATGCTTTGAAAGGGGTCATAAGCCAATTAAAATTTATATATAATTGCCATTATTTTATGTCCTTGAACATCATAGATAAGCATCTTTGAAGAGTATTTTAAAATGTGTATTAAAACATTTATTTGGTTTTGAACTTATTAATAACAGACTAATGTGCTATATGTTAAATCATGACTTTTCAGTGGTTCTAAAGGAAAGATTACTCATTGACTATTGTACATACGTACTAGGGTTATTATAACAAAATCCATGCCCTTTCCATGAATTTGCATCTGCTGTGAAACACAGAAGCAGAATTGCTCCTTAAAGAAATAGCAAAGTGTGCCTTGAAAAGTTAAACTTTTAGAAGTGGAAAATCGACGTGATTAATTTACTGTTTATTGATATTTAAGTTAAACTGGCATATGATGCAGAATCTTACTCATACTCAGAGTCTGTTTCTTTACACCCGAAACTGTGCACATTATTTTATGACAATTTATTAAAGAAAACAATAAAAGTACATGTCATGTTCTACCCTTTCAAGAGCTCCATTGATCAAATTGGATGCTCTTATATTTATATTTATTTTTCACGCACTCCATTCCGTACCAGTTTTTCAAGGCCTGACTTGGAAGTGCCCAATCCCAGAAGCCTTCTCCAAGTCTCTTATCCTTTCCAGCACACTCATTCCCCTTCCATGCTTTGCCCCTCAGGGCATTGGGGAATAATAACATATTATAATGAAAAACATCAGAATGATGCATTAAGAGTGGCATAAATAAAGCTCTTCTGAGGCAGGGGAGAGTGAATGCTTGGACTTCGTGGAGAGGGAGTGAAGCAGTGTACTGAGAAGATTTCACGCAAACGTGTCATTTGAGCACGGCTTTACAAATTGCGTATATACCTCGATAGTCAGCGATGGAGAGGAGAGCACCTCTGCCAAGCCGGGTGTCCTGCATTTCCTTTGTTTTTGCTAGGTGAGTAAATCGAGGACCCAAGTCCAGGCAGGCTGTTGGACTTTTCCAGGGGCCAGTTGTCAGTAAATGAACCTTTCTGATTAGCCCCTGGGCCACTAGAGTTTGAGTGTTAAAGGCTTTTACTTGTTCTGGCCTTAAGATACTTGTTTTGAATGTGTTTTTAAGAGAGGTAAGGAGATGTTAGATGAAAATTATTGTACTGTTTTGTTTATAATATGCTCATGTTCATGGTTCCTCAACTTTTACTCTGTTATCCTTTATCCAGAAAATGAATGCTGACACTGACGCTTAACTCACTGGCCCTGTGTTGCTTTGGATTAGCTGTAAATCTTATCTCTGGCTTCATGGGATCTTGGGAAGGTTATTTATCATCTCATGATCCCATCTATTGAGTCATAACATGGTGCAACGACCCAAATCCTACCTCTCTCATAGGACAGTCCATCAAATCATATATTCAGAATACACATGCTCTGAACAGATGGCCTTGATACAACAACGTTTTGCATTAATATCCACTGGGCTCTTGACGGACCTTTTGCCCAGAAAAACATAATCTTGGATAGTATGGCCTATTTTGTTAGCTAATATAGATACGCATTGTCCCTGCCCACCTTATATTTATTTGTAAGCTCAGTCTCTTACAACTTGAGACACAATGGACTTGTGAGGTCTGCATTAACACTAACAGAATGGCAGATCGGTGGAGAAAACAGGAATATGATGAAGAGAGGAGACTGAATCCTTCACAATCCTCTTTCTTTGACTCCTGTAATGCCTTAGAGAGATGCTGGGCTCCTATGCAGGAAGACAAACCCATACTCAGATGCTACTTTCGCATAGTTCAAAATCATATATTTTGAGTGTGGCAAGACTTTCAGGGTGATAAATCCTCCTGAAGATACCTCAGTGGTCCAGAAAAAATGTAAAAACATGTTTAAAGTTTGAAATGACTCATGCTTTTCAGTATCCATGACAAGGAATTGCTTTTCCAACCTTAATAAGATTTCAAATTGACATTGACATTTTAGTAAATCAGAATTAGCTTTTTAAAAAAAAACTCCCGTGTCTTATGTAAATGACTATGCTGACTTTTATGGAATTGAGTATTCCAGAAAATGTCATAGAACCTAATATAAAACAAGTTAACATTCTCATTTTAGATCTTAAAGGGATAGGGTGTTAAAATAGAGATTTTGATACCTTTCCAATCTGTGCTTGGTTTTCTGTGTATGTGAATTTCACATTTAGGAATTTAGTCTGTCTTTTAGGGTATATCTATGCCTATTGCAAACAGAATTGAGATTAAAATTTATTCAAATGAGAACTCTTTGAAGAAGTCAGAGGCTCTATTAATGGAATGACAGTACATTTCTATTGAGAGCTTTAATACCTGTTCATTCCCCTTAGTGCAATTCCACCAAAATGTTAAGACTCTGAAAGCCATCCTCTCCTTAGGAAAATCATTATTGAAATCTTTAACTTATTTTCACAAAGAAGATTCCACTCTGACATTGGGACTTATTACTGATGTAAAATTTTAAGCATTTTAAGAAGAAAGCCTTTTAGAGCTGATATCATAAGTAACGGAAAACACCACAGGAATGTGTAAAGTTTACAAACTTGATAGAACATTCTTCTAATTACCATCTGACCGAATTTTGGACCAGATGACCAGGCTCAGATGACAGCCTGGCTAGGAAGTCTAAGAGACTAACTTATATCATTTTTTTCCTCATAAAATGAGTGTACACCTACCCTCCAAAAATCTCCCCTCACGACACACTGTATTGCCTGTATACCCCCTAATGTAGTATTGTTTTGGGTAAAGGAACCACATCTTTAGCAGGCTACAAATAAAAGGTAGTAAATGAATCCCCTCACCCGTGATTGTCTTTCAGTATGCCGTATAAGAGACTAGAACGTAAAGATACATCTCTTATTCATTCTCAGTCGTAATGGTGCATCCTTTGGCATCCTCACAGCTCGTTGTTTCCAATTTCCAGTACGACATGATCTGATTATGTCCTTTAAAATATACACAACCCTTAAATGTTCAAAGCATATAGAGATGTGTAATGTAGAAAGTAAAATTCCTCCACCAGTATTTTCTTTATATTACTCCAGTTCTTTCTCAAATCACACAGAAGTAAATAAGCTACAGCATATACCCACACTCATTTAAGCATTTATAGCACACTTGTGTATTTTCACAAAATTGGGGCATTATTTATACTACTTTTCAACTTGCTTTATTCCCTGCCTTCTGAATCTTTGTATGGAAGTTTGTAGAAGTAAATGATTTTTCAACAAGTGCATAATATCTGCTTACTGGGACTGTGCCATAATTTATTTATTGTGGGCATTTATGAACAGCAAGGTGAAGAAAACAGTCATGCTAGGCTTTTTCATTTTTGTGAGAATTCTTAAAGTAACCAGAAGCTGTATGTGGTCCCATCACAATCTCGAAGACACCCCAAAGCACCAACTGGAATAAATCAGAAATTCATTGCCCACTGAATTCTCCATAGGTAGCTCCTGGCATCATTGATACCAGGTAAATTCATCCTTCTCATGCGAGATTGACAGTGCTGATAAAATTGAAATATAAATCATAACACAAACAGCAGTACCACCAAGGAACCAAAAAAAAAAAAAAATTCCCCGAGGGACTTAAACCCTAACCCCACTCCATCAGCTTTGGAGAAGTACTGCAATAATTAGGTTTCAAAGTGGGGCCTGACGGTTTTTGTCCGTCCTTGTCTTTCTCCCTGCAGCGCCACATCTCCATCAGCCGAGGGTCTCCTACTGAGCACGTCGTTAGTGTATTTTCTTCATGACGTAAATCCCTGGTTATGTCACGATGAATATTGGGATGGGCTCTCATGGGCGACGTTACAGGTAGTCTGGATGTGCGGACAGGCAAGAAGCGTTTTAGAGACTGCCCCCATCCTTGCATGATCCAGGCGTAAGAATCCAGAGATGCCCACACTCCTCCAAGATCCCACGCCAACAGCCTCCAGTCCTGTTGGTTCTGATCCAAACCATTGGCTAAGGGGAGGGGCGGCTCCCCTTAACCTGATGGTACCCATGAAGTTAAAAGCACCCCCTTGTGCTGGCTCAGAGAGTAGGAGTCGGGGCAGCTCCAGGAGGGAGGCTGGGCTTCCTGGAAGCTTCTCCCGCGCCAAGTCTCAGGGGAAACGTTCTGGGTTTGCTTCCCCCGCAGTGACTGAGGATGCTGTGGTCACCTGGCTATGAGGATGGAGTCTGGGGGAGGGGAGAAGAGCTAAACACTGCTCTCCTCCTGCTTCAAGGCTCACTGCCACCTTCCAGAAAGAGCTAAGAGCCATGTGAGAGCGATGTGGCTCAGGCAGCTTGCAGCATCTGCTTTGCAGGTTGACCCGGGGCTGTGCCAGGGCCTGACCCTGACCTGAAATGGCAATGCACTCCATCTCTTGGCTTCTCTGGCCTTGTTTCTTTATAGGGAAATGTAGCGTGCGTTTGCTGAAGGCAAGTCTTAAATAATCCATGACCAAGAGGAGGAGAGTTGGCAGAAAATGACGTGGAGGGGTGGCTTATGGAGGGGATGAGACAGCAGCGTTGAATATGGGCCAAAATGATACACTCGTGTTGAGTTACAGACGTAGGGAGCCTGCTTATTTTGGGAAACTGTTTTTTTAAGGTTATGTTAATAATAAGCTTTTAGCATGGTCTGCAAAACCACAGCATCCGTGGTTTTAGCATAGCTCTTCAGATATGAGATGACAGGACCCTTTTGCCTATTTAGTGGTGTGGAAGCTGGGAAGCTGGGGGTATGCAGTGCCAAGAAGGTGGGCCTGCTATACTTGATATTTCTAGAAAAGACCGTTCTACACTTTCCTCCTTAGTCTCCACTACTTCTGTGTAATGGTAGTCGGAAAGGAAGATGGGTGTGTGGGTGGATGGATGGATGAATTGATGGATGGACACACTGCTGATTTTAGTGAAGAGAATATCTATTTAAACTCACGCTGATAAAATTAATAACATACTGCTTTTTAGTCCCAAATTTGTAAGAGTTCTGGACTATTTGTTGTCATATAAATGTGTACTGTTTCTGTAAAAGTACTCAAATTTCCCCCGCGCTACCAAGTGCCCTCCACTATCAAAAAGCCAAAAACTTGACATTTCTTAGCAGTTACCATTTAAATGCATTCTTTTTATCAATCAGATTTTGTACACGAGGTTGGCTAAATAGAATCTTTTTGTTGTGGGGAAGGGAGAAGGCAAAATTTATTATGTTAAATACATTCCTTTGGTTCTTATTGCCCAAGGGTAGTAAGGAAAAGGAAAAGGCCGTTTAAAGGGAAACACTAAAGAAAAGGATTTAAATTTCATTTCCCTCCATTACGAGGAAAATAGATTAGAAATAATTTTTGGGAAAGGGAAATTAATTATAGAAATAATTTAATTTCTTAATCAAATATAGATTTGTATGTGCAAATATTTACTGTTTCTTAGATGACAAACGAAGAATCGGAAGTATTTTGTCACTGTTGTTGTTTTGGTTTGCTCTTAGCTATAATTTATGACTTGTTCACATTTCCATTTGTTAGTGGTTCAGCAGGTGATCCTAGCTTTTCATTAAATTCACGAAATCCTGCAATCTTGGCAAAACCTGCAATTTTACTTCACCAGTATCTTGCCCTGCGCTGTATAATAGCTGTGTTGGGCAGTCAGACAAAGGCTGGTCATCGGCTGCCTGAGTGTTTTAATACTGAGGATATCCGTGAAAAGGTGTACCCTACTGTCTGATAAACTAAATGTAAGAGGTGGTGGACTTGGCTGTTTTGACGGCACCTCAAATCCTCAATCGGTGGCTCACTCGTCTTCGTCCTCCCTCCCTGGGACTCTCACGCTAACATGGTGAGGGAGCCGTGGACCGTCCCAGAGAAAGCGATAAGCGAAAACATGTCCCCTTCCAAACCTCCAAACAGAAGGGTCTATAAAACACACGCAAACATTTTATTTATTTGTACATTAAAACGCATACAATCATAGAAAGCATTGCATTTTTGTCTATAATTGGCATGAGTTAAAAACCATAGTTCATTTGTTACTAACCTATTATTGATAACCTATAGTCTAGATTTTTTTTTGTAATAAATTTTATTTTTGGAGAGGTATTAGATTCCCTGGCACCGAGTGATTATTCTACATTTTTTAAAAAAGGTTCAGAAAGTAGAATATAGGTTACAAGGGGCTGGGAGTTGGGAGTAGCAAATGGGAAGTTAATGCTTAAATTGTACAGTTTCTATTTGGGGCAATAGAAAAGTTTTGGGTGTGGGTAGTGGTGAAGGTAGCACAACATTCTGAATGCAATTAACAGCACTGAAATAAAGATTTGAATGTGATTAAAAGGGGGAAGATTTTAGACTGTATACTAGAATAAAAATTAACAAAGCATAGGTATGTATAACACAAACAGGGGGCCCTAATGTAAACTATGGACTGTAGTTAACAGCACATTTATAGTAATATTCTTTCATCAATTGAAAAAAATATACCACACTAATGAAAGTTGTTGTATTAGTCAGCCAAAGGGGTGCTAATGTGAAATACCAAAAATGGGTTGGTCTTTATAAAGGGTATTTATTTGGGGTAGAAGTTCACAGTTACCAGGCCTTAAAGCACAAGTTTCTTCCCTCACCAAAGTCCATTGTCACGTGTTGGAGCAAGACAGCTGCTGGCGTTTGCCAGGGTTCAGACTTCTTGGCTTCCTCTCTTCCCGGGGCTGCATTTCTCTCCGGGCTCAGCTCCTGTTTCCTCCACAAGGCCAGCTGTAGGCGATCAGGCGAACGGCTCTCTTCTCTTCTCCTGGGGCCTTCTTTCCAACATCAAAACTGCTTCTCAAAAGACTGCTTCTCAAAAGACTGCTTCTCTTCTGTTCTTTGCCTTGCCTTTTATATTCGATTCCCCACCCACCAGGGGATGGGGCTCAATGCCCTACTGACTGATATGGCCCAGTCAACGCCCTAATCATAATTCAATCATGCCCAGATTAACAGATCAGATTACAGGCATGATCCAATTATATTTTTGGAATTCATAATTACATCAAATTCCCCAACTGTTACAGTTGTTAATAAATTTTCTACCTAATTTTTCTGTAAACCTGCAACTTTGCTAATTTAAAAAAAAGGTTCTGGAATAGTACGGAAGTAGGAGAAAGAGGTTCTTGAGTGGCACTTTGGTATGTGCCCTACAATTTTTCATTCTTTTCTCTCTCTCCATCTCTCTCTCTCTGTCTCTCTCTTTTACACACACACATACCCACATAGACTTTCTTTTCTAATCTCTTGCACAATATCTATAAGAAACGCCAATTAATAGGACTGCAAAGCAGGCAGTTCTTTTCTGTTTGAAATAACTTTCTATCCTATTGTTTCTCTTATACAAAAAAATGAGAATAAAGGAGAGTTGGATGCGTTTTGTCATGTTTGGGTGCTGCACACAACACATCTCCTCAGCAGCCACGTTTTCTACCAGCACGACTAACTTTGCTCAGCCTTTCAGTTTCTGTAAAAAGTGTGTTTTACATACCTCCCCTTCTCCTTCCCTCTCAACAAATACCACAGCTAAACAGTTCTTATCTTATTCCATTCCCATTGTGTGTATATCTTAGAATATCAACTGATACTTTTATACTTACATTCTACTTTTTGCATTATGATTTTTTAAACCAGTTTTATTGATGTATATTAATATAAGTATACAATTCATCCAAAGTGTACAATCAGTGGTATTTGTATAATCACATTGTTGTGCATTCATCACTTCAATCATTATTAAAGCATTTCATTATTTCAATAATAATAAACAAAAAACCAGACAGACAAACAAGAAATTCCTTACCACTCAATCTCTCTGTGTACATAGCTGCTATTTCTGGCTATTCTTGCACAATTATTTATTTGTATATTAAGTAGTTTTATTGAGATATATTCACGTTCCATATCATCTAGCCATAAGTGTATAATCAATGGCTTTTAGTATAATCACAATGTTGTACCTTCATCATCTCAAAATTTTTAGAACAATTTCATTACTCCAAAAAGAAAGACTCCACACCTCTTCACATTCCTTCCCCAGCTCTACATAACCACTAATCTAATTTCATCTTTTTTTTTTTTTTTAAAGATTTATTTATTTTATTTTATTTATCCCCCCCTTGCTGCTTGTGCTGCTGTGTCCATTCGCTGCGTGTCTTCTCTGTGTCTGCTTATCTCCCCCTTGCTGTGAGGTCTTGCTGCATCAGCCCACGGCGCTGCGCGAGCTGGCCTGCCCTCACAAGGAGGCGCCGGGAAGCGAACCCGGGGCCTCTCATATGGTAAACGGGTGCTCTATCCATTGAGCCACACCCGCTTCCTGCCGTGAGGTTGCTGCATCAGCCCACCGCACCGCTCAGGCCGGCGTGCCCTCACAAGGAGGCCTCGGGACGCGAACCCGGGCCTCCCATATGGTAAA
>JAQZBX010019350.1:9483-33961 GCA_029593785.1 Cabassous unicinctus
AAAAAAAAAAAAAAAAAAAAAAATCAAAGCTTTAATCACACCATGGTTGAATAGGTGATCTTTGTATTTTGTGCTTTTCTTTTCTCTATTATACCCAAGCAATTTCCATACCCTGTAACTTACTCACTTGACTGTCATCTCTTGTATCCCCATCATTCTTTCTCTCCCCTCAGCTACTGTCTCACTCATGCCCTCATCGTTTCTTTCAGGTTGAATTTCAACAGTAGCTGGACTAATCTTCCTATGTCTAGTCTCATTTTCTTTCTAGACATTCGTGGTTGATATTCATGCTCTTCGTCAACATTTGCAGTTCTCCTCCTTCCTATGTGTGGTCAGGGCGCCACGTTCTGTCCCAGTGTGAGGTGTGAGGAGGTGTGATGTGTTGCTTCCTGAGGGGACCCTGTCTGGGTAAGTGCACAAGTCACCATGCCCGCTGGCATTGGTATTGTGCCTTAGGCTCCCTAAGCGAGGAGGACAAAATGAAGCAGCAGCACTCTGCCCCCACCCTAAGCCCTAAACCCTAAACCCTAAACCAAGGCAACTGGGAAATAAACTGTTGTTAAGCCACTGGGATTTATTTATTTATTTTTACTACAGCATACCACAAACTTTCTTCACCAGCATCCCATTCTACTCACAAAACAAATCTTTCTAGCACGTTGATATTTTTAATATGCATATCATGATGTCACTACTGTGCTCAAAATTCTTGGGTGGAGGGCCAGTTCAGATAAATGAAAACTAAATTCCTAACCCTGGCACACAAGGCCTTTATGAATTGACTCCTAACTATTAGAACTGATATAAGAGTTCAATAATATGACCAAGTTAAAAAATATGAAAATATGAGAATTTCCTAAGTATGTACTAAGCAGAATGAAGGATTTCAGTTTTAGTAGCAACCGCTTTTCCCCTTCCACATTATACTCCAAAGCTATGTCATTTATCGGGTACATTCAAATCATGCCCGTTTCTAGGGCTTTGGCAAATTTCACTCAGCATGGATTTTCCCTTAACAGATAATAATTTGTTTTCATGTGAGACATTTTCTAAAAACACATTAAAATTTTTTTAAAAAGATGCTTTAGATGACAGACAACATTTTCTGAGGTAAAATGAATGGCACTTCAACCTTTACTGTTGAGAGCAACCCGTTGAGTTAAAAGGCCTTGCTGAGACAAATGGAAAGGTCATGTGTCGGGGGTCACAGAGAACTGGGTGGGGACCCTGTCTTGGGCACTTACTAATTGCATCACTCTGGGCCTGATTCCTAACCTCCTGCTTCTCACACCCCTCGTTCAGAGTGAGGAGAAACCCCTCTCATAGACAGCTGGGGGTTTAAATTAAAGCCCTTGACATACAAGTGAAGCTCTTGGTTGCCTTCAGTCCTTTTGCAGATGAGAAAGAGAGGCCCAGATCTTAACACTGTATGGCTCTCTACACTTCCTGAATCTTTGGTCTATCTGTAGGACATTTCAGGCTGATGTTAAGGTCCTATTTCCTTCCAGATTATTTCCTTCATTTCCTTTCCTTTACTCTTCCATATGTGTGAATGGCTGTGAGCTTGTTATGTTTAGGAGAGGGAGGCTGTAAGGAGGTAGGTGCTGAGCTACTGAGGGACTTCAAAGCTTTCTCTGGGTCCTACTAAATGATTAGGTGATGATTTGGAAGGTCCCGCTAGAAACATCCTGCCCACATCTGAAAGAAGTCTATCCTACTGTCTATCCTTGAAAAGTGCTTTCGGAAGCAGTTTCTTGTGACTGAAAAGTAAAAAGCACTGTGGATAAAGGCTTATAAACATGTGGGTGATTCTTTCTCATAATGGTAATGTCTCAAGGCAATATCTCAGGGCAGCTGGGAGTTTGTTGGTAGTTCAGAAATATAAAGAATCCAGATGCTTCTTAATGTTCCTGCCATTATGTTGTCAGTTATCTTTTCTTAACACCAGAGATTTTAAAAAGAGAGGAATTAGTGTCTGTTAGTGGCATTTAATTTTTGGAATGTGGGATGTATTCTTGCTGCTTGGAGAATTATTTATTCCTCTTGAAGTAAGAAATTTTAGCACATTTAGTGGTAGAACCCCAAACTCTCATTCAATTCTTTGCTATTTATAAACTACTATGCAATTATAAAAATTATGTTTTTTAAAAATAATGTAGAAGCTTAGGAAAGTGCTAATCTTATTCAATGTGAAAAGAAAGTTAAAAATGCATACACAATATAAGCATGATTGTAAAAAAAATCTATAAACATTTCCATAGAATAAGTCTGTAAGGAAATACAGCAAGGTGTTAATTGTGGATGTCCCAGAAGAGTGGCATTAGGTGACCTTTATTTTCTACTTTCTAATATACTGTATTTTCAACTTTCTACAGTGAACCACATATTTTTATTGCTATTATAAATGAAATTAATTCTTCATATATATATGAAACATCTATTTTGAACATTTTTGAACTTGGTCACATTTTGCACTCTTATTGTTATTAGTACTAATAATTTCTCAATTGACTTATTTAAAATCCCAGAAATGTGTCAAATAATAGCCAATAACCTTGCTTTAGTTCTGATTTTAATAGAAATTCTATAATATTTCACTATGCATATATATCATTTACATATATATCATTTATTAAGTCAGAGAAACCATTTTTAGACTTGTATATTGAATGCCTATTTGGCATCTTACCTGAATTTTGTGCCAGAGACTGTTAATTATCATGCCAGAAACTGTTGCTTCTTCTTTTCTATGATTTCTCCCCTTTTTTCCTTTTAATCATCGAACCACCTGAGTGCAGTTGGACACATGACTGTCCAACTAGAGTCCATGATTGGTATGAGTAAGTTTTGTCCAGTGTGATGGAAAGAGAAGTGATGTCAACAATTTCTGGATAATGTTTTTACAAAGAAGTAGTTTGTCATCTACCATCTCTTTCCCCTTTCTGCTGGCAGGGATGGGACACCACCAGAGTCTACTGCCTCAGATCCAAAATGACAGCCACTTCTGAGGATGCAGTTACATCTAATACCAATGTAAGTGTCTAACTTATATGTCCAAAGAAGCATACTTCATTCCTTCATCTTCACTGCCCTCTTTCCTGCATCTTCTCTTCCTCAGAACTCCCCGTTATTATAAAGTGGTCTTCATTCATCATTCTTCATCTATCAGCAAATCGGCTCTCATATTTTCAAAAGATATTTCCATTTCACCCACCTCTGCTCTGATCACTTCTCTCCCTAGACAAAATTAGTTTGATATCCTTTTTAAAACTGCTCATCCATTTCTACTCCTGTGGCTTACAATGTGTTTCCCACACAGCAGTCAGAGTGCATTTTTTTTAAAAATGGTAAACAGATTCCATCACTTCCCTGCTAAAATTCTCCAATTTGCATCTTTAACACTTAAAGTAAAAGTTTTTTTTGGCCAAAAAGAGTCCTGAGGGATTTGTCCTCTACAGTCTTCTCTGGCTACTTCTTGTACTCTTTTCTTCCTATCCCTCTCCTGTCTACCATTACTTACTCTCCTACTGCCCCTGACACACATTGTCATTCTCACCCAGGGGTCTTTATATTTGCTAATTCTCTCCCTGGAAAGCTCTTTTTTCAAATAATATCTTGGCAAGCTCCTTTGCATCATCCAAAGTTCCATTAAAGATTACCCAATTTGATAAGGCTTTTCTCATCCACCTTCCAAAATAGCTGCCCCTTTCTTTGACACTCTGTTCCTTTATCCAGCTATATTTTTAATCATAACACTTAGTATTACCTAAACTATAGTATTTATTCTTTAAATTTTTTTTTAATGCTTAGTGTTTTTCTCCACCACTGTAATATAAATTCTTCCATGATGGCAGGGATGTTGTACTGCTTATCCTATATCCCCTGAATTTGACCAGTGCTCCAAAAATATTTGTTCAATAAATTAATAAATTCTTTTTTAGTATTATATAACATTATTAAATGAGTTTATGTTTTTTATTAGAGAAGTTGTAGTTTTACAGAAAAATCATGCAGAAAAAAGTTTCCATATTACCTCCCTCCATTATTAATACCTTGCATTAGTGTGGTACATTTGTTACAATTGATGAAAGAATATTAGTATAATTGTACTAATTATATTAAAATATTTGCTATTAAGCCATCTGTATATTCTTAAAATAAACTCTTCTTGGTTATGCTCCATTTAATTTGATTTTAGATAATTATTTTAGTATTTCTTGATATTTATAGTTGAGATTAGCCTATGGATTTTTATTTTTATTTTTATTTTTTATTTCCCCCAACCAAAGGCTGCCTTGTCTGTCTGCTTGTTGTCTGCTTGTCTTCTTTAGGAGGCACCAGGAACTGAACCTGGGACCTCCCATATGAGAGGTGAGTGCCCAACCACTTGAGCCATGTCTGCTCCCTGCTGTCCCTGCTGGTTGAGGTGTCTGCTCGTCTTCTTTAGGAGGTGCCAGGAACCCACGCCTCAGTATTATCTATAAGAAAAAAATGATGTGTTCCATCACACAACGAAATTGTTGAGTACAGTATACATCTTTGAAATAATATTTTTATGACTTTTAAAATCTTTAAAAAATTAATAGTTTAGTCAGGTGTTTCATTTGTTCTTTTTCAATAAAAAAATTCACATTTTCCTAGAAAAATATAAATTTTATTGCAATTTTCAAGTTTAATAGTAATGACATTTTATACAGTTTTATGATGATGATTTTAATATCTATTTTCTGTAATCTTATTCCTGATTCATTTCCAGTTGTGTGTTTGATAGTTTAGATTAGCCCAAAGTTATTTTGCCTGGAAAACCACAAGTTTTCTTAAACTACCTCTCTTCTCATCCTTAACTGGATACCACTTACTCAATCTTCCTTAGGGAAGTCACTCCTAATTGCCTCAGTTCAGTGAGATTTATATTGCAATCCAACAAACTTCACTGTACTTTCCATATTAATATCACACACTTCAGCTAACTATAAGCAATTATTGAGGAAAAGAAGCAAGACAAAAGGTAGCACATACATATAGATGTGGCTTGGAAGGAACTTGTGGCAGGTTTCTAGGGAGCTAGCAATATTCTATTTTTTAATCTGTAGTATTAAACGGAATTTTATTTCGTGAACATTTATTGAACTGAATATCTTTGCTTATACATATGGAAGATGTTTCATGCTATATTTCACAATAAAATGCTTTTAAAAGCACAATATACTTTTCTTATTTTTCTCATTTTGCCGGTAAGAATGTCACCACAGACTTGGTACCTGACCAAAGATAGAAATCTGGGCACTATTGCTGTGGTGATTGGTAACCACAGCAAGATTTTAAGCAAGAAATTAACAGGGTAAGATTTTAAAAGGGTGAATCTTAAAGCAGGGAAACCAATTACGAAGCTCTTTCAATAGCTCCCTTGAGATTTCTACTTCTGGCCAAGATGAAGTTACAGGGACCAGATTCATCCCCATGCCCAAATCAACTAAAAAACAGACAAAATTCATGAGACAACAGTTTTTAAGTCACTGAACATCACGCAATGAAGAATAGTGATTCCTGAGAGAATGGAAGCAAATGGGGTGAGATCTACAATTTCCCCAGTTTATTTCCTTGGTAAGAATTCTAGGCCCTGGTTCAAGGAGGAAGAACCCAGGCAGAGTCCAGCCTACTCCTTAAGTTGAGGAGATGTAGCTAACCATCTGGGGAGATCGGGGGAGTTAGAATTTGTAGGACAGAGTCCTGGAGAGAAAAAAGCTGCACAGAGAGAGAACTTCAGAGTTTTGTAGAGTTCCCCTCTAGCATTCAATTAAATACTGGTCAGCTCTTGCAAGTAAGGAAACTATGAAGTTGGGGAAAGAACAACCCAAAAGGATCAGGAAGAACAGTGACCCACATTCACATAGGTCACAGAGTAATGCTTATTTGTATCAGCAATACTGGAAAACCTCATGATACACAAGGCTTTGAGTAGAGTGCCCAGATGGGTCTTGGCTCAATAGTAAGTAATAATTAGCACTAGAGTAGACTGCACTGGTCTCACCTAACAAAACTTAAAAGCAAGACACAATAGGATCTGTTCCAAGTAGCTTAACTGCATCCCAGGAAAAAGTCTTAAAATTATTTATAGTAATGCAAAAATATTCAGCACCTAACAAGGTAAAATTCATAATGTGTGGCCTCCAATCAAAGTTGATCAGATATGCAGAGAAGCAGGAAAATATGACTCATAAAAAGGAGAAAAGCAATCAATGAAAATCTACCCAAAACTTATAGAGATGTTAGAATGAGCAGACAAGGACCTTAAAAGTTATTATAACTCTATGCCATATGTTCGAAAATTTATATAGAGACATGAAAGATATATATAAAAAAGATCCAAACCAAACTTCTAGAGGTGAACATTATAATGTTTGAGATGAAAAATACATGGGATGGTATTAATAGCATATTAGATATTGTAGAAGAAAAGATCAAGAAAAAGTTGAATTTGAAGATATAGCCATACAAGCAATATAAATCCAGAGAGAAAAAAAGGAAAAGAAGATCTGAACAGAACATCCGTGATCTGTGGGAAAACTTCAGGTGGGCCTACTTCACGTGTAATTGGAGTCCCCCAAAGGAGAAGAGAGAGCAGGAGAGAAAAAAGTTGAAGAAATAATGTCTGAAAATTTTCAGTTTTTTATGAAAATTACACACTCACAGATCCAAGAAGCTCGTCAAATCCCCAGCACAAGAAACATGAAGAAAAGTAAAGCAAGGCAAATCACAATCAAATTAGTCAAAATCAATCATAAAGAGAAAATCTTAAGAGGAGCCAATGGGAAAAAAAACATATTCTGTATAGAGGAATGAAGTTAAGATGATAGTAGATTTTTGGCCAGAATGGTGTAAGCAAGAAGACAGGAAAAAACATCTTTAAAGTACTGAAAGAAAATAAATAAACCCTTAGACTAAAACTCTATACCAAATGAAAATTTCATTAAAAAAAAAAGAAGGTGAAATAAAGGCTTTTATACATATAAGAGCTAGTAGAATTCAATAACAGCAGACCCCCATTTAATGAAATATTAAAAGAAGTTGTTCAAGTGCAAACCTAAACCACTATGAGATATCATTTCACATCCACCAGAATGGCCACTATTAAAAAAAATGGAAAATTGCAAGTGTTGGAGAGGAGGTGGAGAATTTGTTGGTGGGAATGTGAAATGGTGCAGCCACTGTGGAAGACAGTTTGGTGTTCCACAGAAAATTAAGTATAGAATTGCCATATGACCCAGCAATCCCAATGCTAGATATATACTTCCAAAATTAAAAGCAGGAACTTGAACAGCTATTTGCACACTGATGTTCATAGTGTCATTATTCATAATTGCCGAAAGATAGAAGCAACCTAAGTGTCCATAAACAGATGAATGGATAAAGAAAATGTGGTATGTACATACAGTGGATTATTATTCAGCTACAAAAAAGAATGAAGTACTGATACCTGCAACAACTGGATGAACCTTGAAGACATCATGTTGAGTGAAATAAGCCAGACACAAAAGGACAAATATAGTATATCTCACCGATATGAAATAATTGGAATAGGAAGATTCATGGATTCAGAGGCTGGAGTAGTTTACTGGGGGGCTGGGGTGAAGTGGAGAGCGGGGATTTGGTGCTTTGGTTGTGCGATGTGTGTTTTTGGGGGTGATGGAGGGTTTTGATGGTGGATGGTGGTGATGATGACACAGCATTGTAAATGTAATTAGCAATACTGAATTGACTCTATTTCAGCATATAGATATTTCATGTATTTTGTTACACTTATACCTAATTATTCATGTTTTTGGTGCTATTATAAAATTTAAATTTCTAATTTTTCATTACTGGCATATAGAAATATAATTGATTTTTGTATGTTATCTTGTATCTTGCAATACTGCAGTAGTCTATGATTATGCTAGATTGCATTAACTGATTTTCAAATAGAATTAGAGCTTTTGACTCTTTCTTTTGTAAATGTTTTTTAGACATTATAGCCACAAAATAATGATGAGTCAGAAAGTTAGGCCAGACCACAAAGTTGGTCAAAGGTATCAGCCTAAGCTGAGGTTGTTTTCACTTTATTTTTCAATAAACCAGGAATGTGCAAGAGATACCTGATTTCAAGGACAACGATAGCATGAGAAGTATACTTGCCCAATAATTTACTTGTACCCAGGTGTATTAGTCAGGGTTCTCTAGAGAAACAGAACCCACAGGAGATGTCTCTAAATATTATGAGATTTTATTAAAATTGTCTTACGTGACTGTGGGGATACACAAGTCCAAATTCAGCAGGGCAGGCTGCAAGCTGGAAACTCCAATGAAGATTTTCAATGGATTCCCCAGGAGAAGCTGGCTGGCTGAAGTAGAGAAGGAAAGTCTCTCTTCTGACTGCTGAAATCATTACTTCTCCTTTTAAAGCCTTCAACTGATTAGATGAGACTTCTCTTATTGTTGAAGGCAATCTTTTCAGTCGATTGTAGATGTAACCAGCCATAGATGCAATAAACTGACTAAAGATTTAAGTCCAGGAAATGTCCTATCAGTAACAGTCAGGCCAGTGCTTGCTTGACCAAACAACTGGGCACCATCACGTGGTCAAGTTGACACATGAACCTCACCAGTGATGCAAGCAGTGTGGATTGTCAGTGTGGACTAAGGAGCCCTACCCATAGGTGATTCCTGTCTCTAATCCCTTTTTATCTTTGGGATTGTCTAGAAGGGTACTTTTTCATTCTACTTCATGTCATCTGGGTCGAATATCGACATCTGAATTGTAGTTTTTTACTGCAACAAAGCTTCATAACCTAGTTAATTCTGTGTTTCATTTCCTGCCCCACCATTAGGCCTATTCAAGGTTTCACTATAGCATGTCTAGCCATGACTTACCCTAGTAAAGTGAAGTCTTATTTTGTGCATAGAAATCGACCAGTCATACAGAGAGCAGTTAAAAAGCATTTCAGAAGCAGGAATTTTTTGAGGGATGAAAAAATATAAAGATAATTATAAATAAAAAATTTGTATGTCATGAAAGTAATATGCTATAGAGAAGAAAAATTTGAAAAATTGTGTGTGTGTGTGTTTTCCTGGAAAAGGAAGTTGTAATGATTATCTTTAAATATTGATTGGATTGCTAAATGGGAGAGAGAATATACTAATTTTGTTATATTTTAACAGCAGAATCAGGACCAAGGGACAGAAATATTAAGAAAGAAGAAGTTTTAAAAAATCAATGTAAGGGGATTGAAAACCACAAAACCACAGTGCTGGTAGGGACCAGCTTCTTTCCATCCAGATCAGATTGCAGCTCTAGCCTAAACCCCAGCCCCACCTCTGGCAGGGAGGAAGCTGGGGGACCTGCATCAGCCTCTCCGGGAAACTACAGGCCATGCTTCATAGGCCAGTGATCATCCTACTCTGGTGGTGTAAGCCATCTCAGGAGCTACTCTGTGGCTGGAGTTGGAAGCTCCACCTCCCCAAAACAGGGGAGGAAGAGATGACTGGTGACCGACTTCATCTACTGATTAGTAAATTCGGCTGGCTAAAGAATACCCCTAAGAACAGCTGAAGTTTGAACCTGTCCAAGCCAAAGAGAGGCCTGTAACCATCATTTTGACTCTGCCCCTGGCATGAGTGGAAGCCAGGCTGATTGAAAATCACAGTGCTGGTATGGACTGGCTTCATTCCACCTAGATCAGACTGCAGTCTTCACCTAGGCTTCAGCCTCACCTCTAGCAGGGAGGAAGTTGGCGGAACATGCACCAGCATCTCTGGGTAACTGCAGGTACATTAGGCTAGCACAGATTGAATATTTGGAAGTCTACTGGAGCAACTGCAGTCATTTTGGACCTGCACAGCATAAATTGCTGTCCACATCTGCTCACATCTGCAGCCCTATCCTCGCCCCAGGAAGGGGAGGAAGGGTGTGCCTCCATCAGTCTCTCTGGGGAACTACAGTCTAGGCCTGCACAACTTGGATTATTACACATGGCTGTGGCTCTGTATCTACCCCTGGCATAGGAGAAAGGTGGGAGAAGCTTCACCAGTCCCTGGGACAACACGGGCAGTTTGAGCCTCCACAGCTTACAACACCAACTACATCCTTGGCTCCTACTACACAACCAGCAAGGGAGAAAGGGCAAGAAAGCCCTAAACTAAAGAGAGAAACTGAACCCAGAATAAATACATCTAGTAAACCAGATGCCAAGACATAATCTATACCAAGAAACAAGAAGATATGGCCCGGTTAAAGGAACAAGATAAACCTCCAGATGACATAAAGGAGTTGAGACAACTATCATTTATGTTCAAATAAATCTCCTTAATACATTCAATGAGATGGCTAAAGAGATTAAAGATATTAAGAAGACATTGGATGGGCACAAAGAAGAATTTGAAAGCATACATAGAAAAATGGCAGATCTTATGGGAATGAAAGATGCAATAAATGAAATTAAAAATACACTGGAGTCATATATAAGCAGATTTGAAGAGGCAGAAGAAAGAACTGGTGAGCTTGAAGAAAGGCCTCCAAAACTGAAATACAAAAGAATGGGTGAAAGAAAGAAACAAACAAACAAAAAAAGAAAGACAGAAAAAAGATCAGATGAAGAAAAGACTGGAAAAAAATTGAACAAGGGATCTTGGGGAACTAAACAACAGCAAGAGATATACAAACATATGTGTCATGGGTTTCCCAGAAGGAGAAGAGAAGGGAAAAGGGGCAGAAGTAATATTTGAAGAAATAATGGTAGAAAATTTCCCAACCTTATTGAAGGACACAGATATCTGTGTCCAAGAAGCACAACATACTCCCATCTGAATAAATCCAAATAGACCAACTCTGAGACACATACTAATCAGAATGTCAAATGCCAAAGACAAAGACAGAATTCTGAGAGCAGCAAGAGAAAAGCAATGCATAACATATAAGGAATACCCAATAAGATTAAGCACCGATTTCTCATCAGAAACCATGGAGGTAAGAAGACAGTGGTATGATATATTTAAGGTACTGCAAGAGAAAAACTGCTAGCCAAAAATCTTATATCTGGCAAGGCTGTCTTTTAAAAATGTGGGTGAGTTTAGAATATTCACAGATAAATAGAAACTGAGAGCGTTTATAACAAAGAGATCGGCCTTTCAGGAAATATTAAAGGGTGTGCTACAGTCTGAAGGGAAGACAGGAGAGAGAAGCTTGGAAGAGAGTCTAGAAATGAAGATTTAATCAGTAAAAGTAATCAAAAGTCCCAAAAGAGTGGTGAAAATAAAATATGACCGTATTAGTCATCCTAAAGGTTACTGATGCAAAGTACCAGAAATCTGTTGACTTTTATTTGGGGTAGAAGCTTACAATTACCAGGCCATAAAGCTTCCTTCACCAAAGTCTTTTGCCACGTGTTGGAGCAAGATGACTGCTAATGCCTGCAAGAGTTCAGGCTCCCTCTTCCTCTCTTGGCTTCATGGTCCCAGCTTCTTCCAATGTCAGCTGTAGGCTGTAGGCTAGGATAAGTCTTGTCTCTCTCCCAGGGCTCTTTCCTCTCCAGGCTCAGCTACTCTCTTCTCTCCACAAGATCGGCTGTAGACTATCAGGTGAATGGTTCATCTCTCTTCCCAGGGCCTCTGCCATGTCTAACATATCTGCTTCTCTGTGTGTTTACTTCCCGGGGCTCCAGCTCAAAACTCCCACCTCCCTTCTCTGTGGAGTGGTTTCTTTGTGATTTCTCCCCCCGTCCTTGGGGGGCAGGGCTCAACAGCCTACTGATGTAGCCCAATCAAAGCTTTAATCATTATTTAATCAAGTAAAAGTGAAACCTCAGAATCCAATATAATCTAATATGCCCAGAGGAAAAGACCAGTTCACAAACATAATCTAATATCTATTTTTGAAATTCATAAATAATATCAAACTGCTACAATGACAGATAAAACCCAAAGGTCAAAATGGGTGAAATAAGAACTGCCTTTACAGTAATAATATGAATGTTAATGAATTAAATGCCCCAATTAAAAGACAGACTGGCAGAATGGATAAAAAAATATGAGCCATTTGTATGCTATCTATAAGAGACTCACCTTAGACCCAAGGATACCAATAGATTGAAAGTGAAAGGCTGGAAAAAGATATTCCATGCATGCAGTAAGGAAAAAAAAAAGCCAGAGTAGCTATGCTTATATCAGATGAAATAGACTTTAAAAGACACTAATAATGTGCAATCTGAGGAGGAAGTCAGGAAAAAAATTCCATTTACAATGGTGAGTAAAAGAATCAAATATTTAGGAATAAACTTAACCAAGGATGTAAAACACTTGTATTCAGAAAACTACAATGCATTGTTAAAATAAGTTTAAAAAGACCTAAATAATTGGAAGAATATTCCATGCTTATAGATTGGAAGACTAAATATCATTAAGATGTCAAGTCTACACAAATTGATATACAAATTCAATGCAATCCGATAAAATATGCACCAACATTTTTAAAATAAATGGAAACACAATTATCAATTTTATTTGGAAGGGTAAGGGGTCCTGAGTAGGCAGAAACATTTTAAACAGGGAAAGCGAAGTTGGAGGACTCTCAGTTCTGGACTTTATATCATATTATCTAGCTACAGCGGTAAAAACAGCATGGTATTGGCATAAAAACAGACACATAAACCAATGGAACCGAACTGTTAGTTCAGAAATAGACCCTCTCATCTATGGTCAAGTGATTTTTGACATCCAGCTGGCGCAGAACAGTCTATTCAACAAATGGTGTTGGGAGAACTGGATATCCATAGCCAAAAGAAAGAAAGAAGACCCCATCTCACATTTTATACAAAAATTCACTCAAAATGGATCAAAGACCTAAATATAAAAGCAAGAACAATCAAGCTTCTAGAAGAAAATGTAGGAAAACATCTTCAAGACCTGGTGGTAGGTGGTAGACTCTTAAAGGAGATAAGAGGACTGAGATGGACTACTGATGCTTAATGTATGTAGTTTTAATTAACTTTATTGTAAAAGTGTGGAAAAGTATGGAGTTAATGGTGACACATTATAGTGAGTAACAGCTGGTTTATAAATGGTAATATGGCTGGAAAGGGTAGTCTAGGGATGTAAATGTCAATCGAAAGAAAGCTAGAGAACAATCTAGGAACTGAATAATGCAGTAAAACTAGAGGTGGATGAGAATTGTGGTTGATGATACAGATTCAAGAGTGTCCTTTGTGAGCTAGAGCAGATATACGCCACTATTGCTGGGTGATGGGAATGTGGAGGAGCATGGGAAAAATACAACTGGAGTGGACTGTGGTTAACAGCAATACTGTAATATTCATGCATCTATGCAGAGATGTATTGTGTTGATAATAGGGTAATATGGAGAAAGTGTGTCAAATGTATGCTATGGACCATGGTTTGTGGTAATAGTCTGATGATATTATTTCACAGTCTGTAGCAAACGTGCCATCAAGGTATGGTGTGTTGGTGGGGGGTTGTTGTGTAGGAATTCTGCATATGAACATGTTTCCTTTGGTAACAAAAATAAAAACAACTTCTGTAATAAAAATATCTTTTAAAAAATAATAATAAGGTAGGTTGGGGGAAAATGTAAGATACGGACTATAGTTAGTAGTAAGATTTTGATGATATTCTTTCATAATTTGTAACAAAATCTCACAGCAAAGTGTTGGTGGCGGGTTGATATATGGGACTCTTGTACAATGCTATGCATGTTTGCTTTGTAAGTTCACAACTTTTACTATACACTTATTGTTTATGTATGTTCATGTAGGAATGATATAAAAGTAGTAATGCTAATAATAGGGTTGTTTAGGGGGGAAAATGCACCAAATGTAAGATACTTTGGTTAGTATTAATATTTTGAGAATGTTTTTTCATAATTTGTTAAAAGTGTTTCACAACAATGCAGGTATTGGTGGTAAGGTGAGGTATGAGAGTCCTGTATGATGTTAAGCATGTGTGTAAGTTCACAACTTTTAATATACACTTATTGTTATATATGTTTATGTATGAGTGATATACTTCAATAAATTTTTTAAATGAAAAAAAAAATCAATGTAAGGAAGAGTTTATAGAAATCAGAGTTGTTCAAAAGTTGAACGACCCACTCTTTTACCATAAGATAAAGACTGAAAGGGGTTTGTGTTCTAGTTTGACTCCTTACCACAGAAAAAAATTCTTTAGAAATTTCTAAATTTGGGGGACAATTAGTATCACCAAGCAGATAATTTCTCTTAGGTAATAGATTTCCTCTCACTGGTAATGTCAGATAGAGGTTAAAGGAACAAATGTCTGAGATGTTTTCAGAAATTTCTATACTGGTAGGGGTGTAAAAAATGATATCTAATTTTTTTTTCCAATCCCAAGAGTCCAATAGAAGTAGGTCACCAAAAGGATTTTCAGAAGGCAGAAACACTACCTTGGAAACAGAGAACTTTAAATCTCAATATTGAAGAGTCACTCAGACAGTACATCCAAAGAAGCACTTAGAAAAATCTCAACACTTTACATGCAGTAAAATTTCCACAGAACACCATTTAGTTAGTTAGAATATTGAGATTAGGCTGTTTTGTTACTTTCAGAATAATGGAGATATATTCCCTCTTTTTGTCCCATTGTAGTATTTCAGAATGTTTGTTCAAAGAATAGCTGTTTACAAAAATTAGCATATTGTTTTTCTGCCCATGTAAATTAGCATCCCTAAGTGGCTGAAAGATTTTTCTAAGCTTCTAAGGACTCCTATAGTATTCATCAGCATAAATTAAACTGAATATCTTTTTTTTCCCGCCTACACTAATTGGTTGCTAAGCAGAAAATGTGATACATCTAATTATGTAATGCTACTTAGCCTTCTCCCTAGGAAACGCCCCAATTTTCACAATGTCAGAGAACCTCAAACTTGGCCAAAGCATGCTTTGTGCTTCTTCCTGGATACTGGGCAACAGGAGAGCCTATGAGATGAAAAAGAGATTCATTACCACTGTTATTAGAATACTGACCCTAAATAAGAATCCTCTAAAAATAAGCAATGTCTGTCATGAAGTATTTAATGGTACCAATTTAAAATAAGTCTTTATTAGGACATGAATTATATTTTCTACTCATTTAGGGTACTGATAAACCTCATATTCAAAAATTCAGAATGCCTAGAAATAGTCTTTCAAACACGATTCTTAAACTGACACTACACCAACTTTGCTACAAATATAGGTCCCTCAGATTTTGTAACAAGCTGAGCAGGATATGCTTTCTGGTCTGCTTAATTACCTTATTTGATCTTGGGTCCAGAAATGGCATCCACAGATGGAGTTAATTCATTCCTGAGAAACCACAAGGCATCATCTTGGCTGGCCTCTGCCTACGTACAGCACAGAGATGATGGGGTTACAGATACCCTCTCCCTCTCTCTGCTGGTGTTCTCATCCTTACTGCCCAGCAGTCTGATTCTTAGCCAGCCAATCAGACAAGAATGTTTTTTCTTGTTTTTATGGTTGATCATAACTTAGGATTTCTCATCCCCTACGTGATTTCATTATGGAAGGATTTGAGTGAGTTTCTTGGAAAACATGTTGAACCCTCTGCTTTCAATGATCTGCTTTGTACTTCTCAACCTCTGGGAACACGTGTTTACTATCTTCCTTTGTCATAGATTATTTTAATGTTGTTACTTTGCTTATATCTTCTCAGCAGCATACACTTGAATACTGTTATGGGCTGAACTGTGTCCCTCCAAAAGATATGCTCAAGTCTTAATCCCCAATGCCACAGAATGAGACCTTATTTCAAAATAGGGTCTTTACAGATGGCATTAGTTAAATTAAGATGAGGCCATGCTGGAGTAGGGTGAACCCCTAATCCAATCCGACTAGTGTCTTTATAAGAAAAGTAGAAGAGACAGACAGAGAGAAGATGGCCATGTGATGATGGAGGCAGAGATTGAAGTGCTGAAGTTGCAAGCCAAGGAATGCCAAGGATTGCTGGCAAGCCATCAGAAGCTAGGTTTCAGAGGGACTACGCCCCCGCCAACAGCTTGATTTTGGACTGGTGGCCTCCAGAACTGTGAGACAATGAACTTCTGTTGTTTCAAGCCACCCAGTTTATGGTACTTCATGACCACAGCCCCAGAAACAAAGACAAATGCCATTAACATGAAAGTCAAAATTTACAGTAATTTGGTATGTGAACTCGAATTTGTCAAACAGGTTCTTATTCATGGTCATTGTCTTCTTACATTCATAATCTTGAGCAAGAAAATTATGCTGGTTAACTGAGTAAATAACTATGTCTGAGTGTCGAAGGCAGGGGGGATTGAAGTTTTATGCCTAATCATGGCAGCTATTACTTTACCATCAGCTCAAATATCAGAGGACATTAGATGTAACGTACAAGAGCAGAAAATCCTGGGCATTTTCAGATTTATAGCCAGATAGGACTGAATGGAACCTCTGTATCATGAAAGACAGCTTGAAAGGATTTAGCTCTGGTTTGACTTTCTTGCCATTGAAAAAAAAATCTGTAGGCATTTCTGAATTTGAGAGATACAGTTAGTACTACCAACAGGATAATGCCAGGTCTCTTCCTTCCCTAGCGTGACATCTCCATACACCTTCTCCAAAGGTTCCAAGGTAGATGCGTGTGTGTATGTGTGTGTGTGTGTGTATAAATAATCTCTTCATGAAACACACCAGTCTATACTGAATTGAATGATGGAAAAAAGATTGCTTTGTATGAAAAGTGTATAAACTGTATGGAAGTTAAGGCTTGCCTTCTTGTCCTTCCTCATGTCCTTTGGGTACTTGAGCATGAACTTGACAGCCAAATGATTGACTTGATACACCAAATTCTTTTCCATCAAAGTGAGCTTTTTCATCTCTAGGCTTACCCTCAAAGATTCCACCTTCAATAGGGAGGTCAGTGATATCAAAAAGGCTTATTTCAAGAATCACATCATCACCTTTTTGTATACCAATATTCTTTTCCAAGCCATAAGAACTAACAAGAAGAGATGGCTCTTTGTTGATTTGAAAGTCATATTAAATAGAGGGTGACTTTCTTTTCTCTGTAAGAAAAAAATAACATGTTTAGTGCAAATCATAAATAACAAAGAGGCATGATTCAATATTTTAAATGGAATGAATATCATAAAATTTTAAAATTGTAAAAGCTTAGCATTGATTCTTGTTCATAGGCTACTTTCAATCCTCCCAGTGTTTAAAAGTTATGTAATTAAACACATTTTCAGTCTTTCTCTTCTTCATTCACATTTGGATTACTGATACTGATCCAGTTCATTTTCGAGCTCTGAATTTTCCTATGCAAAAGTCCAATGTATTAATAATAAATGTTACTGAGAAATTAAATGTTGAGTGGAAACTCAATTTAAGTCCATTCTGTTTTGTTCCATTATTGCAGAACCACAAAACACCACATTTGGTGAGAGTGAGAATGGACTTTTCAAATAAATTTCTATCCAATGATATAACTTCTTTATAATTTCCTTCTTTTCCTGAGCCAGTTTCTTTATTAGAAAATTGCCTATTTGGCAGTAATATATGTGTCTTTTAAAAATGTGGAAAAACTCTATTCATGTTTTATTTATCAGGGGATTTAGAACAAAATGTATGGCAAATGCCTGATGAGTCTGCAATTTTGGCCTTTGTTTGACTCACCTACTATTTGTCTGAATAAGAGATTTTAGCAGGTGTGGAAAATGTAGTAGGTGTTGATAGACATTCCTGTAGAAAAAGGAAAAAATATTAAAATCAAGGATGATAGGTGACAATTACTTAAATTCCTCATGGTGGTGATTTACTACATCCGTAAATGTTGGGCTCTTCAATTTTTTCCCTTTATTTGTAAAAATTGTGTGGAAGGAAGAGGATATAATATGCCAGAAGTATGTGAAAAAAATGAAATGAAAATAGAAAATAATGTGATGAACTCATTTCATTTTCTGTAGGAAATAACAATTGAAAATGAGTCTTCTCATCTTGTCCTAATGCCTTCACCCATATTTCTTTTTACAACTTGTTTCAAAGAAATCTGGACTTTGCTCAGTCTGTAACTATGAGAGCTATAGCTAAAAATTTGGATAATTATTGAGAATCATCTACGTCAACAAAATCTGAGGCTCCAAAATTGTAGACAGTAAATAATGAGTTGATTTGAAAAAAGATTTGAAAGCTATAGTGTTAACAAGTGTAAATTATTACATTTTCATTCTGTTATTAATGATAATAATTACCTTTTATTATCTCTACCTGAATATCATGATATATTTTGATAATTTTCATGTTTATTTAAAGAATTTCTAAGGTGTTCAATCATTCTTATATCCCACTAAATATTAAAATTGCATTTTTTTCTTGGATATAACTCTCTTTACTATGTGGCCAATGCAATGCCTGAACATACATTATATTCACCTGGGTACAAGTGTGGGAAAAATGGAGATAAGGGCACTTTTTATTAACATTAAGCTGACTTTAATACTATTTTGAAACATGCATGTTAGTTTTCTGAAATGTAATCATTATTACATAGCTCAATAAACAATATTTAACTGAAATCTAACTCATTTCTTCTCAAAGAAAATAGTGTTTTTGTAACACAAACATTTGAATCCTTGGGAACAGGTCACATGTGAACAGAAATAATAATAGTAAAAAATATAGGACACAATGATACAGATAATATAGACATAATTTATACTTGGCTTTGGATTATGTTTTGTACTTGGAGTTGAACAACATCATAATTGGTAGTCTAAGAACTAAATTCTTCCAACAAAATAATGAGTGGAGCAGAGATCTATCTTAAGGACTACTAGAAGGCAGCTTAATTCTATATTTATCTTATTATTTACCATTTTTGGAGGAATAATTAAACTAGTTGCCTTTGTCATCTTAATATAAAGCACTGGTTATATCTCTCTTATTGTAGTATTATTCTCATGATATAATATATATCACATCATGTCATATCATGTTATTTCTCTAGGAATGGGGAAATAAGTGAATAAGTGAGAAATTTATAATTTTTAAAAACATCTAGTTTAGCAACTCATCTCCTGGCTAAATGCAGAAAAATCAGACAGAGATGAGGATAATGTCACTAAGAACCATTATAAATAGAAGAGACTCTCATTCAGCAGAAAGAACCTAGTATGAGTGAGTAAGAGACATGGATTTATTCATGGGTTTACAACCAATTATCTATTCCCTTTCTGTCCAATTACTTAGTCTTTCTGAATCTCAGTTTTTTCATCAGCAAACTGTGGCATAGAACTTCTACCACTTCAAATATTTGCAAAAAAGAGGTGGGGTATAAGTACAATACAACAGCAGCCCAGTAACAAAATAACCTTTTCCTTGGGTAGCTTACTGGGTGGTTGTATGAATCAAATTCCGTAATATAGAGCTTTGTAAGCTGTAAAACACTAAACAAATACTATTTTTTTTTAAAGATTTATTTATTTATTTATTTATCCCCCCCTTGCTGCTTGTGTTTGCTGTGTCCATTTGCTGTGCGTTTTTTCTGTGTCTGCTTATCTCCCCCTTGCTGTGAGGTCTTTCTGCATCAGTCCACCGCGCCGCGCGGGCCGGCCTGCCCTCACAAGGAGGCCCCGGGAAGCGAACCCAGGGCCTCCCATATGGTAAACGGGAGTTCTATCGATTGAGCCACACCCGCTTCCCTACAAATACTATTTTTAACAAGGAAATTCTAGGAAATGCTGCAGTGCTCTTCTTCACAAATTTGGAGGTTAAAAGAGAGCATTGGACTGTGAGTTTGGGCTGTGAGCTCTGGTGAAGAGAACTGTGACTATAAAACTTGTCAAGGAACTATAGGAAGCATGTGGTGAGAGAGTGAAGGAGCTTTTCTAAGACAGGGTTGTATACCATTGCACATAGCTTTGCAGGGTTAGTCTTAGATATAGAACATTACAGGCTCCATTATATCTGCCTGATGGTCCTGATTCTGCGTCTTTCTGTCTAGACATGCCACTCCCAATGCAGACCCACTCACTCAAATGCCCTAAGCAGGAAGTGGGCAAGAGCAACTCCAGCAGAGAGACTGCCCCACAGTGCTTGTGATGATGAGAGACGTCAGTGGTGGAACAGTGGTGATGACACCAGTTTTGGCAGCTTTGATCATCAAGAGCTGATGGAGTTGTGTCTGGTACAGTTCAAGTGTTGATGTGATTTAGGAGCCTTTAGATTGGCCACATTCTCATCTGAGGAATGATCACAGCAACCATGGAGACAGTTCTGATGTAGCTCTACTCTGGTTGATCTAGAAGGCATCCAATCTCTGCTTTTCCCTGCTTATTGCTTATTTCTGGAAAGGACTTGTCAAAAAGAAAAACAGACAAACTCAAAAAGTAAGGTGTTTAGCAAAAGCTGTAACCAGGGGTTTACTTGCAATTTTTGAACTCACTAGCTACCAAATCACATATTTGATTAATTCAGCAATGAAGATTCTTGGCATCAGTGCAGTTTTCTGAATTAGAGAATTCCAGGACTTCTTTCTATTGGGGAGGAACCAAGAGAACAATAGTTTCAACTCAATTAGCAAAGGATCTATGGAGAGTTGAGTTTAGGGTTCAATTGGGATTGAGAACTCAGGTAACCTTTGATATTTACTCTGTTTTCCAAACTCAAATCATAAATGATTGAGTTTAAGGTACAGCATGAATATATACTTTAAAAATTGCAAGCTGCTTGCATGAACAATTTAATTTTATTTGCTTTGCCTTTGCAAGGTGGATATGTTGTAATGCAAATAACAGATGAAGAAACTGAGAGACCCAGTAGTTAAATGCCTTAACTGAGGGTGCAAAGAAAAGAAATTTCAGGGCCAGTACCAGAACCTTGGGTTCTTGACTCCTAAGGTACTGCAGTTTCTACCATAGCATCAGTGATAGTTTGGATGATAAAGTAGTGAATATGAAAAATATATAAAATGCCTGGGCCAAATTTATCTTTTGTGTATTCATAGTTTTCTACCAGGAGGACACTGAAGCCTGGAAACTTCTCTCTCAGTGGGAATTAGAGGAAAAAACCACTTGAATCACATCTCAAATATTCAGCCCAATCAAAGCAACCTTCAAGAGCTGACTTATAACCACAGTTTTGAAAGTAGATGCAAATAAGCCAGTAAGTCATGATATTCATTCAATGTTCTATTAAAATGACATTGAGATCTAGTCTTTTGCCTGCATGATTCCGAACTTGCCAGTTAATTGGCTCCATGTCATAGGGTTTTTAATTACTTTGGACCTGAATTCATAAAAGCAGTGAAGCAGATCTGTGTTGGTACAATATGCCTGTTTCACTGTTCAACTCTTCAACTGGTAGAACGTATTTTTTTTAAGTAAAATTTTTTATTTAAAGTACACTTCTCTGATGCAAAGAAATGTTTCTTCAAAGCACATTTAAAGTGCCCTTTATTCACCTCTTGCAAAATTATTCAGTTTTACAAGTAGTTAAAAACTAAAAGCCTATTTCTCTTTACATATGAACTTTTTTCTTAGAAAAACAGTCCAATGCTGCTCTAACCTGACTTTAATCATTATCAAGCCTAACCTTGTTTTTCTTTGTGAGATAAATATAAACATGAATAAATGAGGCAAGGAATTTTAAATCCAAAGTTTTCACTTATACACTATTAACTGGCAAAAGAATTCTGATGTAGGATAGTTGTCTTCCACTTAACTTTTTCATTTAAGATGATCTGAATTTCCTAATTAAAAGATCCAGTCTAAAGGACTCAATAACCTCCTATGACATTAATAAGTATTTTTTTCTTTTGAGGACTTATTTAGTTCCTGCTTGAAAAAACAAATCAAGTACCCTGGAGACACTGTTGGCCCCCTGCTTGGAACCCAGCTGACACAAGAGGCACTACTGAAACCTCTGATAGGCTCTGTGCCTTTCATTAAGAGGCCTCATAGTCTGAACACAGGCATGCTTTAGTTTAAGTAAACATTTAGTTCTGAAATCTGAGGACACAATCCATGAAATAAAAGTAACAGTAGGATTTTATTCTTTTACAGTGATCCAGTATATTAATTCCTTAATTTTAAACCTATCTTTCCAGACAGGTAAAAATTATATTTGTTAAAATCCAAAAGATTTAAATATCATATTTGAAAAGCAGGTTACAATATTATATCTGAGCTGCAGAGAAGACCCCAGTGATCACAAGGAAATCTGCCACAGTCCAGTTTTTCCAACCCAAGAAGGTCCATACTTGGAGGAATAATAAGACCCGCTTCTGCTGCTCCTCTGAAAAAGATCCTATCAAAACGAAGCTTACAAGTAGCAGGTATTCCAAGATAAGAGTTCATCTGTGTATCCCATGCATATCGGCAATGCTCAGGCTTGCCCAAAAACTCCCAGACATCCCAAATGTTGTTGGGTAAACCTCCACATTTGGTAACTTCTTGATCCCTTAAATTAGTATCTCCTGCAAATACAACCGTAGCTGACTCTGGAGCCTCTTGCATTTTCTTTAAAACCACTTTTAACTGATTGATTCGTTCCTCAGCATGCCCTTTGGTGCTCTCCAAATGGGAAGTCATAAGGTAAAGCTCATTTCCCGACACACTCGCATGCACACACAACAGGTTTCTCATCATTTTGGTACTTGGAAAAGGAATAATCTCTTGGCTTTTTAATTTCCCTCTTGATTTCTTCAACATTATAACTGTGAAATATCCATCTTCATGACCTGTAATAATCTCATAATTACTTGCTCTCTTTTTAGGTAACTATAGTATGGAGGAATAACTTCCTGTAGAAATATCGCATCCGGGCTGTACAAAGCTAAGTAAGAACACACCCCTCGAGCCCTCTCTTGCAGGTTATTTAGATCCAATCCATCAATATTCCAGGTAATTAAAGAGAACACACTGCCATCTTCTTGCTGAATATTTTCAGATGAGCTGAGTTTAGAACAAGTGGAATCAGTCGTATCTTCGTAACTTAGATCAACACAGGCCTCGGGCTCGCAGGGGGTCTGAGCCCGGCTCTCCAGGGCGCTCACCCACGGACGGCTCAAAGTAGGAGTCCAGCGCTCTTTCCATCTGCCAGTCGTTCTCTGCCAGGTAGCTCTGGGCCACGGCCCGGTTCGCGACCGAGGCAAACTCCACACGCAGGAGTCGCCGCCTCTTTGCCCTGGGCTCCGCCTCATCTCGCTCCGCTTCGGCTCCGGCCTCCAGGTCGCCGCCGGGCTCCAGCGCTCGCCGCCGGTCGCTGCCCTCTCAGGCGGGCCGCGGACGTATTTTGTTTAGTCTCTATTTTCCTACTCTCTGGTAAAGATGGTAACAAATAGCAAAATGCCCAGAACTTCCAAAGGAAGACTTGGGGAAGAGGGTGGATCATTTACTCCCTGAAAAAAAAAGTGCTATAATTATGTATTCATATCCGATTAGGATAATAGAAACAACATTCTTGGATAATAAACAAGATTTCAAGGTCCCAGAGGATATTTAATACTATTCTAAGAAATATTTAATGCAATAAAATGACAGTTTATCAGAATATGGATACTGCATATTTAAAATAGTTGTAAGGAATTATACTAAGGAATTAGATTTATTTTATACTTTTTCTCTTCTTCCTTTCTAATTTTTTCATATGTACATGTCCTTTGACTATTCATCATGTTATAGTAAATATGAGTACCTCAACTAGTCACTTTGAAAGTTGATATTTGATAATTATTTATGTAAAATAATAAGTCATTTATCTGGTGTAGAAAATAGATAATTTCACTTAAATGAAGTGTTTAAGTAATAGAAAGAATAGAATACAGGCTTTGAAGTCAGATGCAGGTCTAAAGTAGGCTCTGAATCTTATGTTAGTGTCTAGAAGATGATAGAATCTTAATAAAGCTGCAGGCAGGATAATCCCATCCACCATATCCGTGGGCTATAAGCTCTCTCTCACTTGGAGGTGGAGTGGACATCACCATCCCAGTCCCCTCAGGATTGGGGGAAGAGCTATGGACTAGAGTGGACTTAATGATATTCTGTTGCAGACATATTGTGATTCAAGCAATGGAAGAAATTACAACAGTGAGGGGGAGCCAGTGGCCACTGGAAGCTTTTGGGACAGGGAGGGGAAGGGCAGTTGAAATACAGGGGCTTTTTCGGGACTGGGGGTTGTTCTGAGTGGCGTTGTGGCGATGGATGTAGGCCATTTTACATCAGCATATACCATGCAGAACTGTGTGGGAGAGAGTGTGGTCTATGATGTGAACTGTGGTCTATGCTCGGTGGCAAGGCCCCAGGATGTGTATATCCATTGCGGGTGATGTGCCACACTGATGAAGGATGTTGGTGTGGGATGTTGTGGGAGGTGTGGGAGGTGGGGAACATGGGAATCCCTGTAATTTCTGTGTAATATTTAGGTAATCTGAGCACCTTAAAAAAAAAAAAAATATA
>JAQZBX010019351.1:0-33863 GCA_029593785.1 Cabassous unicinctus
AAAAAAAAAGGGGGGGGGTTTCAAACCACAACAGTTGAGCACCTACCTCCCATGTGGAAGGACCCAATTTTGGTTCCCAGGGCCTCCTAAAGGAAAAACAAACACAATGAGCAGACAATGAACAAAAACAGCAAGCAGACAATGAGTACAAACTGAGGAAAAACAATAAGCAAACAGACTAGGAAGTCAACTCAGGGGGAAAAAAGATTAAAAAGATTTAAAAACATATTAAAAATATATTAGCAGCACATAAGAGCAGATTTGAAATGCTCAAAGTCAGAATCAGTGATTTAGAAGACAGAACATCTAAACTGGAAAAAACAGGAGAATAGAATGAGAAGAGAATGGGAAAAAAAGGAACAAGATCTCAGGGAATTACATGACAAAGAAAAATGTACAAACATACAAATTATCAGTGTCACAGACAGAGAAGAGAATGGAAAAGGGGCAGAAATAATATTTGAAGAAATAGCAATTGAAAACTTCCAATCCTTATGAAAGACAAATATCAACATCCATGAAGGACTATGCACCCCAAACAGAATAAATCTGAATCGACCACGCAGAGAAGCCTAATGTTCAGAATGACAAATATCAGAAACAAAGTGAATATTTTGAAAGCAAGAGAAGAACAAAGTATCACATAGAAGCGAACATCAATAAGTCAGAAACCATGTAGGTGAGAAGAAGCTGGTATGATGTATAAAAGGTACTGAAAGAGAAAAGCTGCCAGACAATAATTCAATATCCAGCAAAGTTTTCTTTAAAAATTGAGTGTGAGTTTCACACCTTATACAGAAAGTAACTCAAAATGCATCAAGGATCTAAATATAAAAACAATTATAAAACTCCTAGAAGAAAATTTAGGAAAACATCTTCAACATCTGGTGGTAAGAGGTAGTTTATAAAACTTTACACACAAAGCATGAACAAAAAAAGAAAAAAATAGAAAAATGGGACCTTCTCAAAATTCAACACTTATGCACCTCAAAGTATTCTGAAAAAAGGGTGAAAAAACAGCCTACTCATTGGGAGAAAATATTTGGTAATAACATACCTGATAGGGGTTTAATATACATGATATATAAAGAGATCATATAACTCAACAATAAAAAGACAAAACTGTCCAATTAAAACATGGGCAAAAGACTTGAAAAGACAAATATCCAAAGAAGAAACACAAATGGCAAAGAAACACATGAAAAAATATTCAACATCACTAGCAATTAGAGAGATGCAAATCAAAACTACAAAGATATATCATTTCACACCTGTTAGGCTGGCAACTATTAAAAAGTGGGAAAACTGTAAATGTTGGAGAGGATGTGGAGAGATAGGGATGCTCATTCATTGCTGGTGGGAATGTAGAATGGTACAGCCATTGTGGAGGGCTGTTTGGCATGTCCTAAGGAATTTGAATATAGACTTGCCATGTGACCTAACAATACCATTGCTATGTATATACCCAGAAGAACTGAGAGCAGTGGAACCAGTAGATATCTGTACACCGATGTTCACAGCAGTTTTATTCTCAATAGCCAAAAGTTGGAAATAACCCAGGTTCCATCAACTGATAAGTGGATTAAAAAGTTGGGGAGTATACACACAATGCAATATTAAGAAGAGGTGAGAAGAAATGAAGTTATAAAATGTATGACAGCATGGATGAATCTGTAAGACATTATGTTGAGTGAAGCAAGCCAGACCCAAAAGAACAAATAATGCATGACTGCACTATTATGAACTAATTATATTATATGAAATATAAATATATTATTAAAATATGAATATGGGTAAAATTGCATATATATGACTATTTTTCTTTGAAGTTGAACAAATATAGGGTAATACTAAAAATGTTAATATCAAACAAAAAGGAAACATTAAACTGAGTGGAGGAGACCTGACTCAGAGTGCTGCATACTATATGATTCCATTTGAGAAGAGCTTAAGTATAGTTCAGTTTATAGAGTTGAAATTAGATTGATGGCTGTGTAGGGCTGGGGAATGAATTCTAGGGGGTGTGGAGTCTTTCTTTTGGGAGTAATGAAATTGTTCTGAGATTATTGATATGGTGAATGCACAACATTGTGATTATGTTAAAAGTCAATGATTGTACGCTTTAGATAGAGGATAAGGTATATCTATACATATATATATATGTGAATATATCTCTATAAAACTGCTTAATAAACAAATAAAAAATTGTGTAAGAATTGCCAGAAATAGTAGCTATGTACAGCAGGGGAGACAGAGAGAGAGTGAGAGGTGAAGAATTTTCTTGTTTGTTTGTATGTATTTTGTTTATTATTATTATTATTGAAATAATGAAAATGCTCTAATTATGAAATGATAATGCACATCTATGTGATTATACCAAATACCATTGATTGTACACTTTGGATGAATTGTATGCATTATTAATATGTATCAATAAAATTGATTTGTTAAAAAAATGAGGGTGAGTTTAAAGGTTTCACAGACAAACAAAAATTGATAGATTATGTTACCAAAAGACAAGAATTACAAGGGATACTAGAGGGAGTGCTGCAGCCTGAGAGGAAAAAACAAGGGTGAGAGACTTGGAGAATAATGTAGAAATGAAGATTATTTGGAAGGGTAAATTAAGCGTTAAAAGACAGACAATAGTGCAATACAACAACAGAAAGCCAAAGGACAAAATGGATCAAGTAATCAATGCCTTTACAGTAATAACATAGCATGTTAATAAGTTGAATTCCCAAATCAAAAGGCATAGAGTGATGGATTGGATAAAATAAACCATGATGTGGGCTATTGAGCATGGTTGGTGACAATGCTTCGATGTTTGTACATCAGTTGTAGCAAATGTAACCTACACATGTAAAGTGCTATTAATAAGGGAGAGGGGGAAAGGGAGGGGGTTGGGTATATGGAATCACTTGTGTTTTCTGTGCAACTTTTCTGTATCCTGAAGCTTCTTTGAAGATAAAATAATAAAAAAAATAAGACACTGGGGGAATATATGGAAGATAATGTCACTGCACATTCAAGACAACAGATCTTACAGTGACAAAAGACACAATGTCTAAAAATTCCTTTACATTATTTCAAATTGTTTTAAAAATTTTTGCTGTCACACAAGTGGAGGGGGAAGATCACTGAGGTGTGGTGTCAGTGATATGGACATGCATGAGAAGCATGCCTCGAAGACATATGAATTTGTTCAATTATTCATTACACACTGTATCAGTAGGTGGAGATACACACAAAAATCAAAAGAATATTGAATTCCCATCCTGGGGAGCTCTGCTATATACTCTGATAGAACATCAAGAATCCCCTGAGTGCAAGGGCAATATCTAGTGAAGGGAGAATGACCATTATGCTAGTTGCTTGATATTTATGATTGTACTCATGAGCCTTTTCTTGTGAAATTGAAACTTAGCATAGTATTATATATTGCCTAAGAGTTGCCTCCTGAAAGCCTCCTTGTTGCTCAAATGTGGCCTCTCTCTAAACCAAACTCAGCAAATAAATGCACTACCATCTTCCGAGCATGGAACAGGACTCCTGGGAATGAGCTTGCCTGGTATTGAGGGATTATTACCAAGCACTAATTAGCAATGCATCTCGAAAAAGACCTTGACCAAAAAGGAGAAAATGTAAATAAAAATGAGTTTTTATGGCTCAGAGACTTCAAAGTGAGTTGGGAGGTCATTCCAGAAGTTACACTTATGCAAGCCTCAGCAGGATCTCATTAACTGCCACAATAAACAGTGCCGCAATTAGTGGGGCCCTGAGGGGTCTAGAGATATCCAGAAACTCTAAGCAGTGTAGAAAGCTCAGGAATTCAGCTGCCTGTCAGTGGAATTTATGCTCATCAGTGTAACAAATTTAGACTAATTTATAGGTTCTCTACACATGGCTATTGTGCCCATTTTTATTTGAAGCTAGAATTAGCACTATACTTAATAAATATACCACAGACTTAAATCTTTGGTCCATCCATGTGCCAGTTGAGCCCTGAATTTTAGCAGAGTTGCAACACCTAACCTCCAGCTAATTGGACTCACCCAGGAAAACTAGCAAGGAGATCATAATGGACATTACCTATCCCAGGGAACAGAGAGTGTCTAAAACTGCAAGCAAGATAGCTCCATCCATTTGCCCCAAAGGATCTAAGCTTCTGTCAACTAGAAGCAATCCCCAAGATTGGGAAAAGAACAATGGACTAAAGTAGACTTATTATTATTCTACTATTGACATAATTATTCTAGCAATGGAAGAACACTTATCGTTGATGTAAAGGCAGTGGCTACCAGAATTTCTGAGGGATGGGAGAGGGAAGAATGGATGTAATATGGGGGCATTTTCAGGGCATTGGATTTGTCCTGCATGATGTTGTGGTGTTCAGTGCAAGCCATTGTTTATTTTGATATAACTTGCAGAATTGTGTGGGACAGAGAGTGAACTATGGTATAGACTGTGGTACATGGCTGGTAGCAATGCATCCATATGGGATCATCAACTGTAACAAATGTACCACACTAATAAAGGATATTTTTAATGTGGGAAAATGTGGGAGGGTGAAGGAGTGGGGCATATGGGAATCCCTCATATTTTTATGTAACACATGTAACCTTCCTTAAAAATAATAAAAATAAATAAATAAATAAATAAATCCAAATGGTTAGTAAGATTAGAAAATGAATTTAACCATCTGGATGTAGTCTACAACAAACTCAGCTCAGACATAAGGATAAAACCAGGTTAAAAGTGAAAGTTTGGAAAAAAGTTATTCCATGGAAATAGTAACTGAAAAAGACCTGGAGTAGTGATACTAACACCAGACAAAATAGATTTTAAGTGCAAAACAGTTTTTAAGGGATGAATAAGGTCATTATATATTAAAGCATAAATTCACCAAGAAGAAATAACTATACTAAATATTTACGGACCTGACCTTAGTGCCCCAAGATCCATGAGGCACATACTGACAAAGCTGAAGGTAGAAATACATGTCTCCACAATAATAGTTACAAACTTCACTACACCATTCTCAGTATTGGATAGAACATCTGGACATGAGATAAATAAAGAAAAAGAGAACTTGGATAATATGATAAATGAATTAGATCTATAGAGCACTGTAAGCAAAAAAATAGCAGGATATACATTTATTTCAAGTGTTCATGGATCCTTCTTCAAGATAGACCATATACTGGGTCACAAGACAAGTCTCAATGATTTTATAAAGTTTGAAAGTATACAAAACACTTTCTCTGATAATAACAGAATGAAGCTGGAAATCAATATTGGACAGAAAAAAGGGAAAATTCATAAATGTATGGAGATTATTAAACAACATACTCAATATATGGGTCAAAGAAGAAATTGCAAAAGAATTTGGGAAATAGCTTGAGATGAATGAAAATGAGAACACAACATGTCAAAACCTATGGGACACTGCAAAAGCAGTCCTGAAGGTGAAATTTATAGACCTCAATGCTTACATCAAAAAAGAAGGACTAAAGATGAAGATCTAATTGCACACCTGGAGATACAAGAAAAAGAAGAAAAAACTAATCCTAAACTAAGTCCACATAAATAATAGTAAAGTTCAGGGCAGAAGTAAATGAAATTGAGGGAAAAAAACAAAAAACAATAGAGAGAATGAAAACCACCAAAAGTTGGTTCTTTGATAAGAGCAACAAAATTGCCAAACACTTAGCTATATTGACAAAGAAAAATAGAGAGAAGACATAAATAAATAAAATCAGAAATAAGAGGTAGGAAATTACCACTAACCCCACATAAATATGAATAATCACAAGAGGACACTATAAACACCTAAATGCCAAAAAAATAGACAATTTAGACAAGGCAGACTAGTTCCTAGATACATGCAAACCACCTATCTTGACACTAGGAGAAATAGAAGACATCAACCCAATCCAAACACAAGTGAAGAGACTGAAGCAGTCATCAAAAATCTCCCAAAGATGAAAATCCCGGGACCAGATGGCATCACAGGTGAATTCTACCAATCATTCAAAAATGATCTAATACCAATCTTGCTCAAGCTCTTCCAAAACACTGAACAGGAAAAAAAGTCTACAAAACCCATTCTATGAAGCCAACATCACCCTAACACCAAAGCCAGTTAAAGAAATCACATAAAAGTAAATTACAGATATATATCCCTAATGAATAGAGATGCAAAAATCCTCAGCAAAATACTTGCAAACAGAATCAAAAAGCACATTAAATGTATTATATACCACAATCACGTGAGTTTTATCCCAGGTATGCAAGGGTGGTTCAATACAAGAAAGTCAATTAATGTAATAAACCACATTGATAAATTGAAGTAGAAAAATCACATGATCTTCTCTATTGATGCAGAAATGGCATTTGACAAAGCACAGCATCCTTTCTTGAGGAAAAAATAAAACAGAAAACAATCCAAAAGACAGGAATAGGTGGAAGGTTTCTCAATGTGGAAAAGTGTGCATATGAAAAGCCTACAACTAGCACTGTACTTAATGGAGAAAGCCTGAAAGCTTTTCCACTGAAATCAGGAACAAGACAAGGATGCCAAAGTCATCATTATTATTCAATATTGTGCTAGAGGTTCTGGTTAGAGCAATTAGGCTAGATAATTAAATAAATTGCACCCAAATAGGAAAGAAAGAAGTAAAACTTTTACTGTTCATTGATGGAATGGTTCTATATCAGATAATCCTGAAAAATCCACAACAAAGCTACTAGAATTAATAGACCAGAACAGCAAAGTGGTGGGATACAAGATTAATAGGGAAAAATAATAATGTTTATATATACTACTGATGTGTAATCTGAGGAGGAAATCAGAAAAAAAAATTCCATTTACAATAGCAACATAAACAATCAAATATTTAGGAATAAACTTGACTGAGCATATAAAGAACCTGTATTCAGAAAACTACAAAATATTGTGAAAAGAAACCAAAGAATATTTAATAAACAGAAGGACATTCGGTGTTCATGGATCAGAAGACTAAATATCATTAAGATGTCAATTCTACCCAAATTGATTTACAGATTCAATGACATCCCAATAAACTCCAAAAGCCTTTTTTGCAAAAATTGAAAAGCCAAAATCAAATTTATGTGGAAGGGGAAGGGGCCCAAAATAGTAAAAAAATGTCTTAAAAAAGAATGAAGTTAGAGTATTCTCGCTTCCTGATTTAAAGCATATTACTTAGGTAGTGTTGTAAAAGCAGCATGGTACTGGTGTAAGGATAGAAAGATTGACCAATGGAACTGATGAGAACTCAGAAATTGACCCTCACATCTACAACCAAGTTATTTTTGACAAGTGTATAAAGCCCATCCAGCTGGACCAGAAGATTCTATTAAACAAATGGTGCTGGGAGAACTGGATAGCCATAACCAAAAGAAAGAATGAGACCCCTTTCTCACATCTTATACAAAATTTAACTCAAAATGGATCAAAGACCTAAATATAAAAGCAACATCCATAAAACTCCCAGAAGAAAATGTCAGAAAACATCTTCAAGACCTTGGGGTATGTGGTAGTTTATTAAAGCTTACACCCAAAGCATGCATGAGTAACAAAAGGAAAAAAAATAGACAAATGGGACCTTCTGAAAATTAAACACTTCTCAAGCTCAAAGCACATTGTCAAAAGGTTGAAAGGCAGCCAGCTCAATGGTAGAAAATATTTGGCAATCACATATCCGATTAGGGTTTAATATCCATGATATATAATGAAATCATACAGCTCAACCATCAAAAGACAAACTATCTGAATAAATATTTGGCAAAATACTTGAAAAGACAGTTCTCCAAAAAAGAAATACAAATGTCAAAGAAACACATGAAGAAAAATTCAACATCACTAGCAATTAGGGAAAAGAAAATAAAACTACAATGAGATAGTTCACACCAATTAGACTGGCTGTTATTAGAAAGCTGGAAAATTGTAAATTTTGGATTGAATGTGGAGAGATAGGAATGCTTATTCTCTGCTGGTGGGAATGTAGAATGGTACAGCCACTGTGGTGGACTCTTTGGCAGTTCCTAAGGAAGATGAATATAGACTTGCCATGTCTATACCCACAATACCATTGGTACATATATACCCAGAAAGATTGAGAGCAGTGACATGAATAGACATCCGTACACTGCTGTTCATAAAAGTTGGAAACAACCCAGGTGTCCATCAACTAATGAATGGATAAACAAATTCTGGTATATACAGACAATGGAATTTTATGCAGCAGTAAGAAGAACTGGAATCATGAAGCATATGACAACATGGATGAACCTGGAAGATATTATGTTGAAGGAAGCAAGCCAGACACAAAATGACAAATACTGTATGATTGTGTTATGAACTAAATATATTATGTAACCTTAGGGAATTTATAATTAGAATATACCTTACTGAAAGTAGACTGAGCATAGAGAATGGAAAACTGAGAGTTAATTTGTAAAGAATTGGTTAAAAGGTTTTTTGTAAATCTTTGGAAATGAATGGTCATGGTGAGAGCACATCATGGTGTTTGTGAGTAGCAGGGCTGTTATATGGATATGATAGTGGTTGAAAGGGAAAACCAAAGGACATTTATATTACTAGAGAGAAAGCAAAAAAAATGTAACATGGGACTGTATAGCATAATGAAACCTCATGAAAAATAAATATATGGGTGATATTGCATATATAAGACTGTTTTACAATACCTAAATACCAATATACTAGAGAGAAGGAAACAGAATAGCAGCAATGTATGGCAGGGGAAGCATAGAGAGATTGAGAGGTGATGAGTTTTGTTTATTAGTTTGGTTGGTTGGTTCTGGTTTTTCATTATTATTATTACTGGAATAATGAAAATGCTCTAAAAGGATTGGAGTTATGAATGCACAGCTTTGTGATTATATGGAATAACATTGATTGTATACTTTGGATGGTTTATGCCTTATTAATATGTATCAATAAAATTGATCTGTTTAAAAAACATTTAAACCTTCAAAAAAAAGTAAATAGCAAATGTGCTCCAAAATGTAATGTGAATTAATAAGAAAAATGTCTTAGAAAATAATATTATTAATAAAATTTGCAAAAAAAATTTTTTTAAGGAAAAAAATCTGTAGCATATTGGTGCTCACTTGTCACAACCCTTGTTCTGGCTTGTCCTTTTGTTTAAATTCTGAATTTTACCCACTGGCTGCATCTGAATTTCTTTTGCACATAAGGACTCCAGTTATATGCATTAAATCCCACCCTGATTCAATTTGGCCTAATCTTAATAGGATATTCAGAGATCATATTCACAAATGAGTTCACACCTGAACTAATAACATCTCCCAAGGTCCTGTTTACAAAAACGTTCATGCTTGGAGGAATGCAAATTATGACTTGAGCATAACTATATAGGGCACATAATCCAATTCCCAGAATCATAACCTTCCTGAAATTGAAGAGATATAGATGGCACAAAATGAAAGGAAAATGAGGTCACGGGAGAAGCTTGGAAGCAGAGGTCAGGGAAGAAGATATTTCCTCTAGTCAAGAGAGAAGGCCTTCCATGCAGCATGTCGATAGGCCAGGGCTTGTGCTGCAGTATGTGGAAAGGCAGGCCTTCTGCCCAGTTTCTTGGAGACTGTGGGGCATATGCTCCAGTGTTTGAGATAAGCAGATCACTACTCCCCTTCTTGGGAAATGTGGAGCTCCTGCTTCAGCAGGCCCAAAGGACAAGGCAGAAAAACACAGATAAACCTTGGACCTTGGAAAAGAATGGAGTTAGCCCTGCTGGGTTTTGTACTTGCTTGGGCCTCATGACATCATTTTCCTTCCAATTTCTTCCTTCAGAAATGGAAATGTCCATTCTACACTTGTACTACCATTGCATTTTAGAAGAAGATACCTTCCAGGAAACATAGGATACAGTCCATGCAGAGAAACAAAGACAAATATTGACATCAGAATTCTTACTGGGATTGATGTAAAGCAGGGGTTCTTAAATTTTTCGTTACATGGGCCCCTTTGCAAGTCAGATAAAAATCACAAACCCCTTACTAAATCCACACTATATGTGCATTATTTAATAAATATATCACACCCACACCAACATGTCCCCACAAGAATAATATTTAATTGAATTTAAACTCAAGCTCACAGACCCCTTGCTAAGAACCCCTAATACAAAGACAGTGGCCACCTGAGGTTCTGAGGGGAGGGAGAGGGAAGAATAGGCATAATATGGAGGTATTTTGGGGACATTGAAATTGTCCTGCATGACATTGCAAAAACCCACTCAGGGAAGCTGTTGTAGCTCAGTGGTTAAACACCAGAAGTGGTAAAGTTATCTGTAAATATATGACAGATTTTGTTCTTCATGTATATTTAAAGTGACATATTATCACATGAAATTATACTGAGAGGAGCTAAATATATATAATATAAGCTCTAAATCAAAAATCAACTTTAGAAAATTATATATATAGCTAAAAACCAGTAAGAAGATAATCCAAATGAAGCCTGAAAAAGAGGACACAGAAAACAAAGAATAGAAGGAACTACAACAACAAAATAAAAAACAGTACAATACATTTAACCCTTAAACACTTCAATAATTAAAATTAATTTATATAGTAAAACACCACAATTAAAGGCAGAGAATCTGGCATAAGATTAAAAAGTGATCCCATGTTCTATGGTGCCTTCAAGATATTCACTTTAATAGAAAGACACAAATAGGTTAAAAGTAAAAGGATATGTGAATATATATATGCTAACACAAACTTTTAAAAGCTGTATTGGTTATATCAGTAACAGAAAATGTAGACATTGAAGCAAACACCAGACATAAAGGATGTTATTTCATATTGGTAAAAGAGTCAGGCAATGAAGATGACATAAAAGTATGCAGCATTAACACAGCAAAAAATAACCAGAAGAGCTTCAAAAGACATAAAGCAAACCAGTAGAATAGTCATATGAAGAATTAGACTCAGAGATTTCAATATCCTTCTTTTCTTCTGATACCTGAGGCCAAAGAGCATATTCTGTACAGTTTCAGCATTTTGAACTTAGTGCAGACTTCCTTATGGCCCAGAATACGGTAAAATTTAATAAATGATCAATGTTTATTTGGAAAGAAAATATATTTTGCACATTTAGGTAGAGTATCATATGAATGTCAATTTGGGCAAGTTAATAAATTTCATACTCAAATCTTATATTAATCCTTACTTTTTATAAGGTTTTATGAGTTGTAGTGAGCCATATCTTAAACTGTTTAAATATGATGGTATTTTTTAATTTCTCCATTTTATTTTAATAATTGCTGCAGATATTGCCAAGCTATATAATTATGTGCGTACAATGTTTTGCCACTTCATTTGAATAAATATTTCAAAATGAGCTTTCTAAATTCTATAGGAAATGATCACAATTTTCTTTAAGGCATTGGTGTCCAAATTAAATGGTACATTATATGATTGTTTACACATTACAAGCTACACAATATATTTATATATTTGGTATCTGTTCATGTCCTTTTTTTAAAATTAGAGAAGTTGAAGGTTTACAGAAAAAACATGCAGAAAACACTGATTTCTCAAATACCCCTCTGTTATTTATACCTGCATTACTGTGATACCTATGTTACAACAGATGGAACGATATTATAATAATTATACTGATAACTATAATCCATAGTTTACATTAGGATTCCCTGTGTCATACAGCACTATGTTGTTGTTGTTTTTAATTTTTATTCTAGTAATATTTATATCACCTATAATTTTCTATATTAACCAAAATATATTTCTACAATTACTGATATATAGATAATGTATAAATGTTCATACATGTATGTAATGGAACATACTCTGCATGACTTTAATTTGAATGGTATATAGTAAAAAAAGTGTGCAGATGATATTATAATTCGCAAATATTATAATTCACTGACTAACAATATATCAGTGCCCTGTGATAAAATCAGTATTGGAAGTAGCAAAAAAGGTGATACTTATTTTAACGAGTGAAAATCATGGCCCCATTTACAAAACTGAACTGTGATATCACAGTGATTATATGTAAAAAATAAATAACTTTTGGAAATTTATCAAATATGGCAAAATATTTGTCAGCCATTACAGAGTTCTGCTCCTAATTCAAGGGTCACTCTAGGAGTTATAGGTCCTAATATATGAGACACACATAAAAACATGCAATATAAATGCATAATTTCATTGTCTTATCTTAACATATCATAAGGTGGAAATAGGAAATATTTCTCTCAATTTGGTATTTTTTATGGAAAATTTAAAACCTGCCAACAAAGTGTTAACCCTAAACTTTCTAAACATATTACCAATTTACAATTTTATAAATATTTTTCTTTACATTGAGCAAAAGTAATTCTTATTTAAAATTTGTTCTTCCACATGATAAAATATAGGGAAATATCTTTGACTTCAATTACCAAACACACCTTCCTCAGATATATTTTATTCAAAATAAAACCTTTAATATAATTTTTTAGAGGTTTAAGCAGCTCCATTTACTTGAGTAAAAAGCTTTTAAATGAATCATTGGTAAACATTACAAAATTAGACATATTCCAAAGCTTGCCAGTAGACGTCAAATTCACAAATGTAGTTCTTTTAAAAATAAAATATGTTCAGAGCACACTTTCTCTGAAAAATATCTGAACCCTGTCCTCCCAGGGCCAATCTAGAGACATCTTATGGTAGGTGGGGTTCCAGTGGGAGGCAGTGGGCCCTCTGGAGGGGAGGGAGAGTTTCCACTCTTACCTTCTTCCCTGCCTACATCGCATCTGAAATTTAATCCTTCTCACAGGAGCTGGTATCTAATGGAGAGGGGCAGGGCAGGTGCCCAGGCCTAGCTCTTAGCAAGGGGATGTGTAAATGAGGGCCAGTCACAACTGGGGCCCCAAGGTCCTGATCACATCCTATGACAGAAGCCAGCAATGCAAGGCTCCAGGATCACCTGCCTTGGCTTTCTAGATTGGGAGGTGGGCACTGTGTCCCCAAAGCCCCTCACCCCCCACCTGCTCCAACTCGCAGGTCAACCCCTGGTCTACTGCTGTCTAGGCACGGAAGCAACGAGAATCTACTTCTAAGGCAGAAGATACTCCATCTGCTAACTCCCTTTTGACCTGCTTTCATCAAGAAAGAATACACAGTATTTGTTTGAATGCAGAAAATGAATTGCAACATGGTGCTTCCTTTTTCCACGGGCACAGGATGCTCAGATAGCATAAGAAGTTCCCTAGAAATCCAGTCACTTCTTCAAATTAAAAAACAAAACAAAACAAAAAACCTGTAACATACCACACATGAGGCAATGAGTACATGATATGGCAAAGCATCTCAATCAAAGAAATAACCTGAAGTCCATAAATTAAACTGACTGACTAGACAGTTTTGTAGCATAGCTCATTCAAATAATTGATACACTGAATTTTTTCACTTTACTGTAGAAAGTGAATTTTGAGGATCGCCAGCACTCAAATGGAGAATGCTAGTGGCCTCTTGGAAACACACGTGGTGACCTTCAAATAAAGAACGACCACAAGTGTATTCCACCATTGTGAGATAAAACTCACATCTACATTGTAAGTGAGTGGTGTGTAGATATATACATGTACAAGAAATTGAACATCGGAGTCATATGTGCAACTTAAGTAAAAGTTTTATTGAACAAGCTGTTAGAAAGCCATCTTAACTGTATCGTGAGTTGCTAAACATCTGAATCATGGCGGAAAATGCTGCCTGGCGCATCCCATCCTTGGATGTCCACCTGGCTTGAGAATCATGGGTTGGTCTGGGGCCAGATATCTTTGCTATTGAAATATTACAATAAAAACCCTTAAAAACAAACAAAAAAGGAATGCTCTTGAATAAACATGTAATAGAATCCTAACCCCCAAAAAAGTTGTTCAAAAGGACAACGTCTTTAATAAATGTCTTCCTGTAGTCCAAATCTCAGGATCTTTGTCTCCGGGTGAGATCCACCATGCACTAGGGTCGTATGCTCTTTTCCTGAGGAGGGCTCAGTTTTCTCATGCCTCTGACCCGACAGAGGAGCTCTTTGATAAATTCCTCTATTGGTTTGCAGCAATCTATGAAGGCTTCCTGTAATTTTAAAGCTCTCTCTTCTTCACTGTCTGCATCAAGGTGATCATCAATGTCAGTTTCTACATCTGGCATTTTTCTTCCTCGCAGTACTACACCCGGCCTAACTCCTCCTGGATCCACTCATCTAGCACTGGCCGATCCCGCAGCTCCTTGAGGTCCTACCTCACTGTCACCTTGCCAGGCTTGCAGTGGCGCTGCGCGGCGAGGCGGCGGTTGGGGAGCTGGCTCGGCCCTGGGCGCCGGGGTTCAGGGCGCCGCGTACTCCAATGGGGAGCTGGTACTCCAGGCAGGGCCGCTCCAGGGGCTCTGGAAGAAGACCCATGCGCCCCCGCCTCCGCCGCCGCCAACGCCGGCTCCGCCGGCCTCGCTGCTGCCGGTCGCCAACAACATGCCAGCGCGGCGGGCCCGAGGGCAGCGGGGAGTGGCCAGAGGAAGACCTGGGCTAGCACCGCTGGGAGGCCGCCACACCTGCTCTTCCGCTTGTGGGGCGTCAGGGACTTCAATATAATTTTATGAACACTTTTCAGATGTTCATATGTATAGATTTATATATTTGTATTATTTTAACTAAATGATGAATGAAGGATACTCTGACTTTTATAAGTGCACAAAAAGATCAAAGCAACTGAATGTCTAGTTTGTATTTTCTAGGAATCTCTAAGTTTATAGAAGGATAAATGGAAACAGAATTACTTGACAAAAAGCACAAATGTTTGCAGTGGTGTGTAGTGTATCAGAGAATGTTCAATTTTTGAAGGGGAAATCTCAAAATAAAATACAATTGTTTTTTTTACTGTGCTGACACATAATGCAATGACTGTCCCTCAAAATTCATGTCATGTCTCTTAAAGTCTTAAATAGGCAAGAGAGTTTAACTTTGAGGCATTTTCAACTTATCTCATTAAAATAAATGTTTCCTGAAATAATTATCCTATTGTTTCCCTAATAAAGCATTCTCCTCATTACTCTCTTTATAGCCTCTTTTATCTGCTTGTTCCTAAGACTATAGATTATAGGGTTCAAGAAAGGAGGGACTATAGAATAGAACACAGAGCTGATCATGTCCTGAATTGTGGGTAAGCTGGAGGTTAGCTTCATATACATAGCAGCACTTGAACTGTTAAGACGGGCACCACGAGAATGTGAGGGACACAGATGGAAAAAGCTTTACTTTGTTCTCCTCTTGTGGGAAACTTGAGCACAGTAGAAAGTAAGCGACTATAAGACATGGTGATGAAGACAAAGCAGACACCACCTATCAGCACTGTAGAGATAAGAATTAAAATTTCATTGCTAAAGATCTCAGAGCAGGAGAGTTTCAACAGAGAGGGGACAGCACAGAAGAACTGAGGGACTACATTGGACTGACAGAAGGACAGCCAGAATGTGTTGCCAGTGTGGAATCCTGAGTAGGCCAGACCACTGAGTATGGATACCAGGGTCATCTGGACACAGACCCTAGGGTTCATGATCACAGAGTAGTGGAGGGGCTAGCAGATGGCCACATAACGATCACAGGACATTACAGTGAGGAAGAGCAGTTCTGTACAAGCAAATAAAAACACAAGGAAGATCTGAGCTGCACATCCAACAACAGAGATTGCCCTGTGGTCAAGCAGGAAGATGACACATGCCTTGGGAACAGTGACAGAAATGTAGCACATGTCTAAGACAGACAGATTCCTAAGGAAAATGTACATGGGGGTATGAAGACTCTGGTTGAGGGTGGTTACTGTGACAATGAGAAAATTCCCCATCAGGGTTGCCAAGTACATCAATAGGAATAGCATGGCATGTAAGACTCTGAACTCCCACACATCAGAAAATCTTGTAAGCTGGAATTCAGTCACTGTGGTGGAGTTGGGCATTTTTAGGGTAATTTGCTGTGGATGTGGAGAACCAAAGACAAATAATTCCTAAAAAAAAAAAAACATGGAGAACAAAACAGGAGGAAAAAAATTATCCTAAGGATATTTATAAGCTCATTTGTATCTAATTTTTCTCTGTATTTGTTGGGAGTAAAACCTAATATTACCTCATCCTTCTTTAGTCTCCTTGTCTCATACCTGGTTTTCTGGGGAGTGTTAGCATTAAAATGCAATCTTTAAGAGCTTTTGTCAATATTTACATAAATTTCTATCAGTTAATAGCTGTAAAATAAGTATATTGAAGTTCAAAGTTTTCCTGGAGGATTTATTCAGTTAATACAGCTAATTTATATCAATGATAAGAGTTCTGGAAGAACTCTGGAAGAACTCTTATCATTGATATGAAAGCAGTGGCCACCGGAGGTTCTGATATGAGGGAGACAGAAAAACAGGTGTAATGTGGGGACATTTTTGGGACATGGGAATTGTCCTGAATGAAATTACATTGGTAGACACAAGGCACTATATATCTTGTCATAATTTACAAAATTGTGTGGGAGAGAGTGCAAACTACAATGAAAACTACAATATATGCTTAGTGGCAATGCTCCAAAATGTGTTCATCAGTTGTAACAAGTGTACCACATTAATGAACGATGTTGTTCATGTTGGAAAATGTGGGAGGAATTGGGAGCAAGGCATATGGGAATTCCCTATATTTTTTATGTCACATGTATATAATCTAAGTGTCTTTAAAAAAATAAAATAGTATATTTAAAAAAAAGAGTTGTTCCATTGCTAGAATAATAATAAGTCTATAGCAGAATAATAATAATGTCTACTTTATTATTATAGACATTATTATTACTTTTTAGTCTATTGTTCATTCCCAAATTTGACATCCTAGCTGCCAAGTACTGTTTTTCAATCACGGTGATCCAGAGTTGAAACATCACTCCAATTATTTCCTACATCTTGAGTAGTAAGTCAACCATTAGAATCATTCAAAACCATTTTAAACATTGTTCTATATTTTTATATTACCCAGCCTTGCCCAACAGTATGTAATGACTTCAACTCAGGATAACCTATTATAATCTATAATTTAATTAATGCACAAGTGTAAATATTTGTTTCACCAGCATTTTCACTACATCAACAAGCGTGTATATCCATTTAAAAATACTAAGAGATTTTGCCATAATAAGGTGTTAATCTCAATATAATAGAATTCCTAAGTATTTTCACCCATATTATCTGTAGTCTTAGGGTTAATGGCTCTATCCATATCTAAGACTAATTTGAATGTCCCAGTCATCTTCTCTCTCCTGTTTCATTGATGCAGATGTTTCCTATTAAATTCCAAGTTTTGTTTTTCATCCTTCTCCATGCACTCCTTGAATTCTCATGAACTCATCTCGCACTGTACAAAAGGCTCATTTCTAAAATGCTGATACATTACCTTTCTTACTTATTCTTTTCCTATCTCTACTCACTAGCCCTCTCCAGTGTATTAACCACCAATGTCAGCATTTTTATTAAATTTAACAATATGACCCCTTGACAGCATCTAATCATCTCATTCCAATAACAACTTTATCAGAATTTCAAGTGGCTTTCACCTGCCATATTTTCAGCTTTTTGAAGATCTGTTAACACTGAAGAATACTACAAGGATTTCCTCCCTTGCTGCCACATCCGTGCTCTATCAAAGTTGTCCTCTATACTATTACAGTCACTTTAATATTCCATTAAAGGTGCATGATGACCTAAGGTATCATTTCTCAGGAGTCAATTTCAAATTGCCTTCTTAGTACATTCTATTTTCCTAAGTTTGGGATTCTGCTCTTTTACTTTCTCTTCCTTCCTGTCCTCCTTCTTCCTCTTCTTTATTTTGCTCTCATTTAATTTACCACCTCTGTCTCTCTGTATTCTCTCATTCTTCTGAAACTTCACTCATGTTTCCTTCTTTTCCCTTATGCTATTTGCCATCAGTATCTGACATAATTTTGGAAAGTCACAAAGATCCATACTATATAATACATATTATAAAACTTAAATTGAACTTAATGATCTCAATCTAATGAATGATTTTCTAATAGCCATTAGTGCCTCTTTTGCTTTATGTATTATAAATTACCTCATGCAACTTAAAATTGATGGAACTTTGGTACATGTCTCAGAGATTACCCATTTTGTTTTAAAATATCTAAGATCATCTTAAACAAAATGCATTGACATAATTGAAAATTCCAGACAAAATTCTCTAAGAAATATCCCCAATAATTTCTTTCTCCTTAATTTAATATTTATAAAATATTTCAAGTAGAAGATATCTAGATATAAACAATACTTAAAACATGTTCATTGAGGGCAGTTACTGGAGAAGGTATAATTCTGCTTGACTTTTTGTTTCCTTGAATTTCTAACTGTAAATCTTTTCTTATCATTATTATATATTACAATATTTTAGGGACAAAAATTTGCCAAGGAATAATGACCCTGCTGAAAATATGATACATTGATTGATTGATTCAGGTTTTTTTTAGCTATCTTTAATCATAATAGTTCTAAAAAATAGTAATAAAGGCTTTAAAATATTTTCTTCAAATTAATATAAGTAGATATTATTTGTAGAAGACAGTATTTATTATTTAATTAAAACATTAAGTGACTAAGATGAAGTATTTTTAGTCTTCTGTATTGTGTAAATACTACTATGTTTACTAATATACCTGAATATACTTCAGAATTTCAATAAATTGTGACATAAAGAGATTGTGTTATTTAATTTGCAAAATATGTGGAGTATTGATGATGGATGAGGGATGTTGTACTCACACCTAATTCCTTGATAGCATTACCTTTAATGATTGTTAATGTTAGTGGTAAATAATTATCATGAATTTTGCATCCCCCACAGAAAAAAAAGTGCAGGATCCTATCCTAAATATTTACTAAACCCAAAGTACCTCAAACATTGTCCTGGGTTGGCTTAAAGTATTTTCTTTGATGACTTGAAACCCTGAAATATACTTGTCAAATGAAGAGCTTATATTGCACCTTAAAATTTTTACTACTAAAGGAATATGTGCTGGGACCTCACATGTCAGATTCTTGTTTCCTGGCTCCCTTTCTTTTTTCATCATGACTAATGTATTACATGTAACATAGAGAACTTTTTCAATCTGCCAGAAGACAGGGAAAGTGTCAATTTCAGACCAACGTCCTGTAGTAAGATTATTTTGCTCCTTTCTCATAGTCTTTATTTCAGGACTCTCAAATATTGTTCAATATGTAGTTTTTTTCTTTTTGTTTCATACCAAACTGCACTGGGGAAGCTCTCACACACCTTTTAACATAAATTTCCTTATCAATAAAACATATAATAATACCTCATTTTTGAAATTAAATTTGTAAAACATCTCAATGCAAGGTACTCAGAATGGTATCTACATTGAAAAAAATATAAATATGAATTATAAATCACCAACAATGTGTTTAAGCAAATGTCCCTTTAGCATATATATTTATTCCATCTTAAATATACAGAGTGCTACTCTTTTTACCATACAAATGAAAAAGAAAAGGAAAACCCAATGCTTGGAACTGATTATTACTTTTTGCTTTGTTCCAAGTATTATGACAAAATAAAATCATTGTAAAAAGTATGGAAATATTATTGAAAATTGAGACTCTTCCTTCCCTACAGACTGGCAGGAGCAAGGAGTTGTGTTACATAATACTGTTTCCTGGGGTGGCTGGAATAATACTTGGGTGCTCTCATTCCTCCAAATGTAAATGCAAACTATGTGCTGCATATTCTGCAACAGTAGGAAACAGTCATTTATCAACCTGAAAAAGAGGAAGACTTATTTTCTTCAATAGAATATTTCTTCATTAATGTATTTACACATCCATCTAATTTTAATTTATTTATAATTAACTCAATCTATCTTTCAGTATATTTTGGATGAGTTATATGCCCACACAGGACTGGAAGTTGTGGGAAAAATAATGAACAAATGCTTACATGGTTTTTTATGGTATACTCTTACAAAATCCTAGAATTACACCTGAAATATAAAGGACCAAAAGATTTGAAAAATTATTATTCAACTAGCAGTACTATGCATAAGTCAGTATTTCCATTTGGCAGATAAGCATAGTTCCCATAACTAAATTCATTTAATCATAAATTGAAATTAGCCTCCTGCATACTTAAGCTCTGGCAGCATGTAGAGATTTCCTGCGCTTGCCTGCAATGCTGACATAGTTTCTGTCCACTGGTGATGTATACTCACTATTCACTTCCATGGAGTACTTGCAATTCTCCTAAAAATTCTGGAAGGAAATATTTTATCACAAAAAATAAAAAACAAGACATTGGTCTCTTTATGTGAATACCTTCCTTATCTATATTTTCTATTATAGTCCTATTAGCAGTGTCTCTAAACAAATAAGTGAACAGGGCAGCTAGGAAGTGAGGATGATTCATTGAGTGAGGTAAAGTAGAAGGAAAAAAAAAGAAATAATAACAAAATATACTTAAGACAATATTGCCTTCATATGACAGACAGGCAAGTCAGGATTTCTGGGAATGTTCCAATACTGTTTAATGCAAACAAGCACAAACGGGCAGATTTATTGGAATTACTGCCATCCTGAGAGGAATGTTTCTGTTTTATAACAAGTGCCTCCATATTTCGCTCCAGATGACGTTAGGGAAAATCCATGGGGCACAGTTCTTGGCATCTATAAAATACGTTATCCAGAGCTAATTTGTGGATGATAATTGAGTCTAGATAATGAGAGAAGAGGACATAAATAAAATCTGTGCATGAATGCAACTTTCAAATACCAAGAAATATTAGTATATTGAATCTGAGAAATGAATTGGTTAAGAGTAATGAGGCAATAATTAAAACGTAAATAAAACTGTAATTCTCCTAATATAAGATGATTCCTATAGAGAAAGTTTTGTGGGTCCTAAAGACCAAAGAGCAGAGAAATAGAGGCCCAGAATATGGCTTCACCTCAATCCCAGAAACCAGGCGTTTCTGGCTTAATATTTGTAAAATGTTTCCTCAGTTTTTCTTCTGAGGAATGGGGCGATTTTCACTAGTCTGGTTATTATCTCAAGACATATACTGAGTTAAATAACCAAATACCCCTGCAATTGTCCAAAATGTAAATAAAAAGTTATTGAATATTATTTATTAGCCTGGTGCCAAACACCAGCACTGAGGATGTTGAGCTGTGTGTGTCATTTTTCAGCACTTCATATCACTTATCTTGTGAACTAGTTTCTTTATTTGTTAAACAGGTTATCAATGGTGTCCACCCTCATAAGTCTGTTGAAGATGTGGCACCATGGAATGTGGAAAGCATTTGGTCTAGTACATGGCAATAAGTGAATATTCACTTGCTATTTATCTATTTCCTTAATAATGTTCATTTTGATTATGAGATTTTGGCTATTAGGAAAGTGCAAATTAGAAGACACTACAATATCTGCTGTTTAGTATCACTTCAATATTATGAGTAGATCAGTTAGATCCTGGTAGGAGAGTGGAAGCCTTCCCTGGTTCTTAGGAGTACTACTAATTTTTTTGTCATTGATTTCCAGTTTAATTAACTATGGTCAGTCAATCGATTCTCAATTGATGTAAAATTGCTGACATCTGGTGAATATTCACATAGTATATGATCTATTTTGATGCAACATCACACACTCTTGAAAATAATAAATATTCTGGATCCTTAGGAATGACACTGTGTATGTGCTAAGTAGGGCAAATTAGTCATTTGTGCTGTTCAAGTCTTATATGTGTCTGAGTTTTCCTCATATTTTATATATTAACTGAATTGTATTTAGCTCTCCAAATATAATTTTGGCCATTTACTTTTTTTGTTATGTAACTGTGCAGTGTATATATTTTTTCTTTTCTTTTTGCAGTATATATTTTTAAGAAATGTTAGTAGGCACATACAAATATGGAACTGTTAAGTGTTTCTATTGCATTGAACCAGTTATCACGATTCAAAATTGCTCTTAGCAATTGTTATACTAAGAAGTAAGGCCTACAATTAGTGAAAAGGATGTGGCCATTCACCCATACCAGATGTCTTTTGGCTTGTGTTTTCATTATTTATATTTTTCCAGGTTTTTTTTTACATTTTATTTATTTATTTATTTTTGATATATGTAGCAGTTTGATATTGTTTATGAATTCCAAAAGTAGATATTGGATTATGTTTGTAAACTGGTCTGTTTCCCTGGGCATATTAGATTGCATTAACTTAAGTGGTTTCACTTTTACTTGATTAAATTATGATTAGGGCTTTGATTTGGCCACATCAACCCTGCACCAACATATCGAGTAAAATCATTAAACACTTGTCCTATCCTTCAATATGCAACTATACTTTATCACTTTACCATAGATTATGTCCATATGGGTGATGGCTCACAACCTCCTCTTCTCTTTCTCTCCCTTGTTAACCTGTCTTTCAGACAATGGTTCTCAGAGACTGCTCACTTTCCTCAATTCAAATCAGTGAGGTCATGTACTGTTCATCCTTCAATGCCTGGCTTACTCTACTCAATATAAGATCTTCAAGATTCATCCATGTTATTCCATGTGTTAGCAATTTATTCCTTCTTACAACTGAGTATATTCCATTATATGTATGTACCACATTCAGTTTATCCATTCATCTATTGATTGGCACTGGGGTTAATTCCAAGCTTTGGCAATAGTGAGGAATGTTGCTTTGAACATTGGTGTGCATATATCTGTTTGTGTCTTTGCTTTCAATTCTTCTGGGTATATACCCAGCATTGGAACCACTGGATCATATGGAAGATTTACTGTTAGTTTTCTGAGGAACTGCCAAACTGTCCTTCACAGTGGCTGGACCATTCCACAATCCCACCAGCAGTGGATGAGGGTTCCTATTCATCCACATCCTCTCCAACACTCATAGTCTGCTGTTTTTTTAATAGCCACCATTCAAATGGGTGTAAGATGATATCTCATTGTAGGTATGATTTGCATTTCCCTAATAGCTAGGGATGTTGAGCATTTTTTTCATTTGCTTTTTAGCCATTTCTATTTCTTCCTTGAGGAAGTGTATTTTCAGGTCAATTACCGATTTTTTAAATGGGCTCTTTGTCCTTTGAGGTGCAGAAGTTTTTAACTTTGAGGAGATCGAATTTATCTATGTTTTCTTTGGCTGCTCATGCTTTGGGTGTGAAGTTCATGAAACCATTTCTTATTACAAGGTCCTGTAGAAGCTTCACTACATTATCTTCCAAGTTCTTTATGGTTTTGGCTCCTATATTTAGATCTTTGATCCATCTTGAGTTGATTTTTGTATAAGGTGTGAGATGGTGTTCCACTCTCATTCTTTGGGATATGGATATCCAGTTCTCCAAACACCACTTGTTGAAGAGGCAATTCTCTCCCAACTGAGAGGGATTGGTGGACTTTTCAAATGTCAGATGACTGTATATGTGAGGATCTATATCAGAACTCTCAATTCGGTTCCATTGGTCAGTATGTCTGTCCTTGTGTCAGTACCATGCAGTTTTGAGCACTGTAGCTTTGTAGTATGTTTTAAAGTCAGGTAATGAGAAACCTCCAACTTCATTTTTCTTTTTCAATATTTCTTTGGCAATTAAGGGCCTCTTACCTTTCCAAATATATTTTTTAGTTCATTATTCCAATTCCTTAAAAAACACAGTGTTGATTTTTTGGGGATTGCATTAAATCTGTAGATTACCTTGGGTAGGATAGACATCTTGATGATGCTTATTCTTCCTATCCATGAACAGGGAATATTCTTCCATTTATTTAAATCTTCTTTGATTTGCTTTAACAGTGTTGTGAAGTTTTCTGTATAGAAGTCCTTTACATGTTTATTTAAATTTATTCCTATAGGTATTTGATTCTTTTAGTTCGTATTATAAATGGTATTTTTTCTTGATTTCCTCCTCAGATTGTGTTGTACAGAAATGCTATTGATTTTTGAGCATTGATCATATAGCCTGTGACATTACTGAACTCCTTTTTAATTTCTATAAGCTTTATTGTAGATTTCTCAGGGCTTTCTATGTACAGGATATTGTCATCTGAAAATAATGAAATTTTTACTTCTTCTTTTCCAATTTGGATGCTTTTCATATCTTTTTCTTGCCTCAGTGCTTGAGCAAGTACTTCTAAGTCAATGTTAAATAGGAGAGTTGATAGTGGGCATCATTGTCTTCTTCTCAGTGTCAGAGGGAAGGCTTTTAGGATTTCATCATTGAAGATGATGTTAGCTTTTGGTTTTTTATATATACACATTACCATAGTCAGAAAGTTTCCTTCTATTACTATCTTTGCAGTGTTTTTATCAGGAGAGTGTGCTGTATTTTGTCGAATGCTTTTTCTGCACCAATAGAGATGATCATGTGATTTTTTTCTTTTAATCTGTTTATGTGGTGTATTACATTGATTGATTTTCTTGTATTGAACCATCCTTGCATACACAAGATGAAATCCACTTGATCATGGTGTATAATTCTTTTGATATGTTGTTGAATGTGATTAGCAAGCAAAATATTGAGAATTTTAGCATCTAGGTTCATTAGAGAGATTTGCCTGTAATTGTCATTTGTTGTGGTATCTTTGTTTGGTTTTGGTATTAGGGTAATGTTGGACTCATAGAATGAGTTAGGCAATATTCCTTCTACTTCAGTTTTTTGGAAAATCTTAAGGAGGATTGGTTTTAGTTCTTTCTGGAGTGTTTGGTAGAATTCACCTGTGAAGCTGTCTGGTCCTGGGCTTTTCTTGTTTGGAAGGTTTTTAATGACTGAATCTATCTCTTGTAATTGGACTGTTAAGTACATCAAATTCTTCTTTCATCAATGTAGGCTGCTTGTGAATTTCTAGGACTTTGTCCATTTCCTCTAAATTATCATCCTTGTTGGCATATAATTTTTAAAACTATCTTCTTTTGATACTTTTATTTTTGGCAGTCAGTGATGATATCCCCTTCCTCATTTCTTATTTTGTGTATTTGCATCTGCTCTTTTTCTTTGTTAATCTGGTTAAGGGTTTCTTAATTTTATTGATCTTCTAGAAGAAACAGCTTTTAGTTTTCTTCATATTTTGGTGGTGCTTCATTATTTTCAATTTCATTTAGTTCTGCTCTAATCTTTGCTATTTCCTTTCTTCTACTTCCTTTGGGGTTACTTTGTTGTTGTTTTTCCAATTCCTTCAGGTGTGCATTTACATCTTCAAATTTAGCTCTTTCTTCTTTTTTGGTATATGCATTTATGGGCATGAAATTCCCTCTCAGTACAGCTTTGGCTGCATCCCATAGGTTTTGATATATTGTGTTGTCATTGTCATTCATTTCAAGGTAGTTACTAATTTCTGTTGAGATTTCCTCCTTGCCCCACTGTTCATTTAACAGTTTGATGTTTAACTTCCATATCTTTGTGCCTAATCTGGTTCTCTGGCCTTTACTGATTTCCAATTTCATTCCCTTTTGTTCAGATAAATAACTTTATATAATCTCAATCTTTCTAAAGTAATTGAGAGTTATTCTGCGGCCTAGCATGTGGTCCATCTTGGAGTATGATCCATGTGAACTCGAGAAGAATGTATACCCGCACTGTATTTGGGTGTAATATTCTGTATATAACTATTAAGTCCAGATACTCTAATGTATTGTTTAGTCTTTGTTTCATTGTTTATTCTCTGTTGAGATGTTCTGTCTAATGGTGATAATGGTGTTTATGAGTCCCTCACTATAATTGTAGAGGCATTTATGCCTCCACTCAGTCTTTCCTGTGTTTGCCTCATGTATTTTAAGGTGCCTTGATTAGGTGCACAAATGTTTATAGATTTTTCTTTCTACTTGAAATTTTAACTTTTACTAATATATAGTGTCCATCTTTTTCTCCTACAATAGTTTCACATTTAAAGTCTATTTTGTCCAATATTAGTATAGCTACTCCAACCCCTTTTGGTTGTTTATTTGTAAAATTGCTTTCCAGCCATTCACATTCAACCTCCTTGAATCCCTGTGTCTAAGTTGGGTTTCTTGTAGACAACATATACATGGATCATATTTTCTTATCCATTCTCCCAATCTGTGTCTGTTCACTGCTGAGTTTAATTCATTAACATTCAGCATTATTACTCTCAAGGAATTTCTTACATCAGCCATATTTTCTTTCAGTTTATGAATGTCATATATTCTTTTTATTTCTCTTTTTGTCTTTTTAGTTGTTTTTACACTGTCCTCCAACTCTCTGTCTCCTATTTTTTCCTTTCAACCTGTAGACCTTCCTTTAGCATTTCTTGAAGGGCAGGTTTCTTATTGGCATACTATTTTAATTTCTGTTTATTTTGTGAATATTTTGAACTTTCCATCATTTTTGAATGCCTGTGCTGCTGGATAGAGAATTCATGGCTGGAATTTTTTTTTTTTTTATTTCCTTGTCTATGCCATATCACTCTTTTCTTGCCTCCATGGTTTCAGATGAGAAATCGGCACTTAATCTTATTGAGCTTCCCTTGTATGTGATGGTTCTCTTTTCTCTTGCTGCCATGAATATTTTTTTCTCTTTGCCTTGAGCATTGAACATTTTGTGAATTATATGTCTTGGAGTAGGCCTGTTAAGATTTATACTGCTTGGGGTTCGCTGTGATTCTTGGACATGTACGTCCATCTCTTTCAATAGGGTTGGGAAATTTTCAGCCATTATTTACTTCAATATGCCTTCTGTTCCCTTTCCCTTCCTTTCTCCCTCTGGGATGCCTATAATCCGTATGTTCATGCATTTTGTGTTGTTGTTTAAATCCTTAAGTCCCTGCTGGATTTTCTCTATCTTTTTATCTATCTGTTCTACAATCTGTTTGATTTCAGATGTACTCTCTTCTACATCACTAACTCTTTATTCAGCTTATCCAAATCTACAGTTATTTGATTCCAGTGTCTTTTTGATTTCTTGGATTGTGCCATTCATCACCATCATATCTGTTATCTTTTTATTTATGTTTACAATTTCTTTGGTATGTTCTTCCAGTGTCTTCTTAATATCCTTAATCTCTTCCTTTACCCCAATAATTTGGTCCATGATATTTGTTTGGACAGCTTTGATTAGTTGTTTGATGTTCTGCATCTCTTCCTGGTTTTTAGTTTGTTCATTGGACTGGTCCATGTGTTCATGTTTCTTAGTATGATTTGCAACTTTTTGTTACCCTCTGGTCATCACTTATCTTGATGGGTTTATTCAGTTGATAAGCTTTACTCTCTGCTCTAGAGCTTTATTTAGCTAATGGTTCTGTGTGTGTTTTAAGGTTTTTCTTTGAAACTTTGTTCTTCTTGTTCTATTTCCTTGCTGTTTTCTATGTTCCAGTTTTATCTTGAGTAATCTATCTCCCTGTCAAGCTCCCTGCAGACTGATGTCCCAGAAGCTCCCACTCCGTTGGCTCCCAAAACAGCTCACTTGGGCAGAATCCTTTCCCCAATCAGCTGTCTTTTGTGAGAGAGATAGTGAGCATCCACTTAAACTGATGCCATCTTGCCTTTGTGTTACTATTTACTTTTTAGTATCTTGGAATCTTCTCTTTTACATTACTTTATTTATTTTAATTTATTAATTAAATATATTTTTAAGTAACTTTAGATTACATAAATGTTACATAAAAATACAAAAATACTGCTATTAACGAGTCCCTGGAATTCAGTCTAAGTTAGGAGAAGACCCTTGGTGGCAAGATAGGTTACTGAAAGTTTATGGGAGACTTCAGGATCAACTCATTAGTTTCTTTCCCTTAAATAGTTTCTCATTTTTAAATTAATGAATTTAATACTCTGTAAAGATTTGAGTTCAGTACCTGGGAGAAGTAAAGATGAAAAGATAAAACACTTGCCTTCAAGATGCATACAATCTAGAAAAGGGGAGGACTATAAATACCAAACTCAACTTACAAAAATGCAAAGGAAATATAAGACTTTATGCCATCTAACAGTTCAGAGAAATAAGAATTGAAATATTTTCCTATGATTGAAAATCATCTGAGAAAAATTTCTCTAACCTTCCTCAGATTTTAAATGTAAGCTCTTTTAAATTTTATTTTTCTTATGTTTTAAAGATAATTAAATTACATAAATATTACATAAAAAGTGTAGGGGATTCCCACATGCTTTACTCCGTATCCCTTCCACACATTCCCATATTAATAATATCCCTCATAGGTGTGGTTCACTTGTTACAATTGATGAACACATACTGGGGCATTGCCAGTAATTTTGGACTAGAATTTACCTTATAGTTTAAACTCTCTCCCACACAATTTTGTAAGTCATGAAAAGATATATAATGGCTTGTATTTGTCATTGCAATAAAATTCAGGACAATGTCAATGTCTGGGAACTGTCTCCATATTACACCTAAATTTCCCTTCTCTCTCCTCTCAGAACCTCCAGAAGCCACTGCCTCTACATCAATGATAAAAGTTCTTCAACTGATAGAATAACAAATTCTATAGTAAAATAAACATAAGTCAATGCTAGTCCTTCATTCATTCCCCAATCTTGAGGACTCTAGGATGGTGATGCACACTCCACCTCCAATTGAGAGTGGGCTTAAATTCCATGGGGGAGATTGAAGGGACTATCCTGCTTGAAGTTGTAGACTCACTCTGTACCTTGGAGTGGTCATTATCCATCATCATTTCCTTGTTAGTTGTCCATGGTGAGTCCAATGAACTATGGAGTATGTGTTGCAACTCTGTTGAGATTCAGGGCCCAATTTGCACATTGAAAACCTAAGATTTAAGTCTCTTGGACATAAAACTATCAATTCTAGTATGAACTATAGGTTCAAATAGAAGAGGCAGAGGATCCATGTGTGGGGAAAACACAACTGAATCCAGTGCTGTCACACTGGGGACTGATAATTCTAAAGTGTGGCCTTCTGACAGGGTGCCAAACTCCTGAGCTGTCAGCCATGCCTAAAGTGTCTGGATGTCTCCAGACCTCTCAGGATCCCCACTAATTGAGGGAATATTTACTTTGGCAGTCAATAACATCTTGCTGAGATGTGTATAAGCATAATCATTAAAATGACCTCGTGACTCACTATGAAGCCTCTTAGCCATATAAACTCATTTGTCTTTACATTTTCCCCCTTTTGGGCAAGGTCTTTTTCCATATGCATTGCTAGTTGGAACACAGAAATAATCCCTCAGTGCCAGGGAGGCTTATCCCAGGAGTCATGTCCCATGCCATTGGGAAATGTAATGCATTTAATATGCTGAGTTTGTCTTATATAGAGGCCACATTTGAGCAACAAGGAGCAATAAGGAGGCTCTCAGGCAACCCATAAAAGTAGGCTAAGTTTCAGTTTGAAAAGAAAAAGTTCTTAAGTAGAGTCATCAATATGAAGGGCCCATTAATGGTCCATCCTCCTTCACTAGTCACTGACCCTGTAGTTGGGGTATTTCTGCTGTCCCATTAGAAAATGTAGCAGAACTCTTCAGGATAGGAATTTGATGTTCTTTTGGTTATTGTGTGGATCTCCTCCAACCATGACAATGCCTCATGAACACTTGAACTCCTTTATTTGCCTTAAAGTTATGCCCCAGGTGATCCTTATACCATGCATGCCCCCTCACTGACACCCCACACTGATGATCCTCCTCTGCCACACTTGTAACCCTTTGTGATCCAAAACCTACTCAAAAGTGAAGCCAACAAAATAACTGAATAATTTTAATAGAAAATGAATTAATAATTGATAGTTTTAGAAACAACAAATAAAATACAAAAAAATTATAAAGAATTTGAAACAATAAAAATAATAAAAAAGTAAAATTAAAAAAATTAAAATTTGACATTATGTCTTTCATTACTGTAAGATATGTAGTCATGGATGTACTGTGATATTTTCTTCCGTTTATTCCCCCAAGGTATTTTTTTTTTCATTTTATCTTCAAAGAAGATTTAGGTTACAGAAAAGTCACTTAGAGAATATAGGGGATTCCCATATATACAATATCTTCCCCTTTCCCCCTTTCTCCTATTAATAACATTTTATATGTGGGTGGTACATTTGTTACAATTGATGTACAAATACTGAAGAATTGCTACTAACCATGGTCAATGATTGACATTACAGTTTGCATTTTAGACCATACACTTTTATAAATTTTGATGAAGCTTAACATGGCCTGTATCAGTCATTGCAAGATCATGTAGAACAATTCCAATGCCCCCAAAATGCTCCATGTTCCATCTATTCTATTCCCCCCTCCCTCTTCCATCAGGACCCACAATAACCACCAAGGTTTCCCCCTTGAAGAACAAGATTCCAAGTTACTTGTGGCAACATTGAGGTCTTGACATACTGGCGTCTTCTCCCCCATTAGGCACTGCCCATGTTCTGGAGAAAATTCCACTCTTCTATTGTAGAACATAGCAGGACTCCCCAGGATGGGAGCTCAACACCTTTCCATTTACTGTGTGGGTCTCCACCCACTGATACAATTCACCATGACAGGATGGACACTCACATACACCCTGGAAATTGCCCCATTTGTGCACTGTCCCACATGCTTCCTCACATCCAACATACTAAACCAGCAACCCTCCCCTGCCTTATCTGCCCAAAAAACATTCCCAGGATTGTAGTTTCAATCACATATGCCCAAATCCCCAGAGTTCATTTGCTCCCTTCCCCATACTGCTGCCCAGTTCCATGGACAGTGCAACCTCCTCATTTTACCCCCCTCACAGGCCAGCATCACCCAAACCAAGAGCATCACTGCACCACTGTCTTTCCCATCCAATGAAAAACTACACCCTTCCACCTTATCAGAGATTTTTGCCAATATGGGCATTGGCTTACAACCCTCTCCTCCTTTTCTGTCTTTTGTAAACCTATCTTTCAGAGTCTAGCTCTGTGAGTCTGCTCAATTTACTTAAATCACATCATTGAGTTCATATACTATTTGCCCTTCAGTCCCTGGATTGATTGACTTAACATAACATCTTCAAGATTCATGTTATCCCGTGTGTTAATACTGCATTCTTTCTAATAGTAATATTAGATTATATTCCATTGTATGTATATACTAGAGTTTGCTTATCCATTCATCTGTTGATGGACATTTGAGTTGTTTCTAAGTTTTGGCAATAGTGAATAATGTCACTATGAAGATTTGTTTGCACATATCTAGTAATGTCCCTGCTTTCTATTCTTCTGGGTATATACCCAGGAGTAGGATTGCTAGATCATATGGCAGTTCTATAATTAGCTTCCTGGGGAAATTTCAGAATGTCCTCCACAATGACTGCACCATTCTACAATTCCACCAGCATTGGATAACTGTTCCTATTTTTCCACATCCTCTCCAACACTTGTAATATTAGATATTTTAATAGCTGCCAGTTTAATGGGTGTGAGATGATAACTAATTATAGTTTTGATTTGCATTGCCCTAATAGCTAGTGATGTTGAGCATCTTTTCATGTGATTTTTAGCCATTTTTATTTCATCTTTGGAAAAGTGTCTATTCAAATCACTTGCTCATTTTTTAAATGAGTTGTTTGTCTTTTTATTTTTGAGGTGTAACCTTTCTTTATATATGCTGGATATTAGGCCCCTATCAGATATATAGTTACCAAATATTTTCTACCATTGAGTAGGCTGCCTTTTCACTTTTCTGATAAATTCCTTTGAACTGCAAACGTTTTTAATTTAAGGAGGTCCCATTCATCTATTTTTTCTTTCATTGTTTGTGCTTGGGGTGTAAAGTTCATGAAGCCAGTTCTTAATACAAGATCTTGTAGATGTTTCCCTACATTATCTTCCAAGATCTTTATGGTCTTGGATCATATATTTAGATCTTTGATCCATTTTGAGTTAATTTTTGTATAAAAGTTTGAGATGGTGTTCCTCTTTCAATATTTTTGGATATGGATATCCAGTTCTCCAAGCACCACTTTTAGAAGGCCATTATCTTCCAGGTGCATGGGCTTGGTGACTTTGTCAAATATCAGTTGACTGTATATGTGAGGATCTATATCAGCAGGCCAATTCAGTTCCATTGGTCAGTAGATCTATCCTTGTGCCAATAACATGCTTTTTTGAACACTGTAGCTGTGAAATATGTTTTAAAGTCAGGTAGTGTGATTCTTCCAATTTCTTTTTCTTTTTGAAATTTGCCTTTGTTTATTCTGGGCCCCTTGTTCTCACAAATAAATTTCATAATTAGCTTTTCCAATTCAGTAAAAAATACTCTGGAAATTTTTATTGGGAATGCATTAAATCTGTAAGTTGTTTTCTGTAGGATAGACATCATAATGATGTTTAGTTTTCCTATACATCAACAGGGAATAATTTTCTATTTATTTAAGCCTTCTTTGATTTCCTCTAACAGTGTTGAATAGTTTTCTGTGTAAAAATTATTTACATCTTTAGGTAAGTTTATTCAGGGGTATTTGATTCTTTTAGTTACTAGAAAAAAAATCCCATTTTTTAGGGATTTTACTAATAATTGGTTACAGAAATGCTACTGATTTTTTACATTGGTCTTATAATCTGCCACTTTACTGAACTCATGTATAAGTTCTAGAAGCTTTGTTGTAGATTTTTCAGGACTTCCTATGTATAGGATCATGTAATCTGCAAGTAGTGAAATTTTTACTTCTTCCTTTCCAAATTGAATGCTTTTTATAGCTTTTTCTTGCCTAAGTGTTTAAGCTAGTACTTCTAATCCAATGTTAAGTTAGAGTGGTGACAGTAGGCATGCTTGTCTTGTTCCAGATCTTAGAGGGAAAGCTTTTCAGATTTCACCATTGAATATGATATTAGCTGTGGATTTTTCATATATACCCTTTATCATGTTGAGGAAGTTTCCTTCTATTTCTATCTTTTGAAGTGTTTTTATCTGGAAAGGTGATGTATTTTGTTGAATGATTTTTCTGCATTTACAGGGATGATCATGTGATTTTTCTCATTCAGTCTGTTTATGTGGTATATTACATTGATTGATCTTCTTATATTGAAACATCATTGCACGCCAGGGATGAAATCCACTTGGTCATGGTATATAATTCATTTGATGTGTTGTTGAATACAATTAGGAAGTATTTTGTTTAGGATTTTACCAACTAGGTTCAGTAGAGATTGGTCTACAGTTTTCCTTTTTCATGGCATCTTTGTTTGGCTTTGGTATTAGAGTGATGTTGGCATCATAGAATGAGATAGGCAACGTTCCCTCCACTTCTATTTTTTGGAAGAATTTAAGAAGAATTGGTGTTAGTTCTTTCAGGAATGTTTGGTGTAATTCACCTGTGAAGCCAACTGGTCCTATGTTCTTCTTAGTTGGAAGGTTTTTGATGACTAATTCTATCTTGTTATTTGTGATTGGTCCATTGTGTTTATCAGTTTCTTCTTTTATCAATATAGGCTACTTGTGTATTTCTAGGACTTTGTCCATATCCTTTAAATTATCCATCTTCTGGGAATAGCATTTTTCAAAGTATCCTCTTATTATACTCTTTATTTCTGTGGGATCAGTGTGATGTTCCCTTCCTTATTTCTTATTTTCGGTGTTTTCATCTTCTCTCTGTTTTTCTTTGTCAGTCTAGCTAAGAGTTTCACAATTTTTATTAATTTTCTCAAAGTTCCAGCATTTGGCTTTGTTTATTTTTTCTATTGCTTTCTTATTTTCAATTTCATTTAGCTCTGCACTAATACTTGTTATTTCTTTCTTCTACTTCTTTTGGGGTATGTTTATTGCTCTTTTTCTATATCCTCCAGGT
>JAQZBX010019352.1:0-33861 GCA_029593785.1 Cabassous unicinctus
AAGTATATATATTTCTCAATTAAATGTACTGGATACATATAAAAATTTTTTTGAGTCAAACAATATGTTGCACAATATATTTGGTTCATAGTAATGCATTCATACAGTATTTGTCCTTTTGTGTCTGGCTTGCTTCTCTCAACATAATGTCCTCCAGGTTCATCCATGTTGCCATATGCTTTACAACTTCATTTCTTCTTACAGCTGCATAATATTCCATCGTGTCAATAGACCACAGTTTGTTTATCCATTCGTCTGTTGATGGACACCTGGGTTATTTCCAGCTTTTGGCAATCGTGAATAATGTTGCTATGAACATCGGTGTGCAGATGTCTGTTGGTGTCTCTGCTCTCAGTTCTTCTGGGTATATACTCAGTAGCAGTATTGCTGGGTCACGTGGCAAGTCTATGTTCAACTGCTTTAGGAACTGCCAAACAGTCCTCCACAGTGGCATTCTGCATTCTGCATTCCCACCAACTGTGAAGAAGTGTTCCTATCTCTCCACATCGTCTCCAACACTTGTAGTTCTCTGTCTTTTTAATAGTGGCCATTCTGATAGGTGTGAAATGATATCTCATTGTAGTTTTGATTTGCATTTCCCTAATCATTAGTGATGTTGAGCATTTCTTCATGTGTTTTGTTTTGCCATTTGTATTTCTTCTTTGGACAAACGTCTATTGAAGTCTTTTGCCCATTTTTTGATTGGGTCATTTGTCTTTTTATTGCTGAGTTGTAACATCTCTTTTTATATCCTGGATATTAACCCCTTATCAGATATGTGATTTCCAAATATTTTTTCCCATTGAGTTGGCTGCCTTTTCACCCTTTTGACAAAGTCCTGTGAGGTGCAAAAGTGTTTAATTTTGAGGAGGTCCCATTTATCTATTTTTTCTTTTGTTGCACGTGCTTTGGGTGTAAGATCCAAGAAACCACCGCCTACCACAAGGTCTTGAAGATGTTTCCCTACATTTTCTTCTAGTAGTTTTATGGTCCTGGCTTTTATATTTAGATCTTTCATCCATTTTGAGTTGATTCTTGTATAGGGAGTGAGATAGCGGTCCTCTTTCATTCTTTTGGTTATAGATATCCAGTTCTCCCAACACCATTTGTTGAAGAGATTGTTTTGTCCTGTTAACATTGACTTGGTAGGTTGGTCAAAAACCAGTTGACTATATAGGTGAGGGTTTATTTCTGGGTTCTCAATTCTTTCCCACTGATCGATGTGTCTATCTTTATGCCAGTACCATGCTGTTTTAACCACTGTAGCTTTGTAATATGTTTCAAGGTCAGGCAGTGAAATTCCTCCCACGTCACTTTTCTTTTTTAGAATGTTTTTGGCTATTCGGGTGCACTTACCCTTCCAGATGAATTTGGTAACTGACTTCTCTAGTTCTGTAAAGTAAGCTGTTAGGGTTTTGATTGGTATTGCATTGAATCTATAAATCAGTTTGGGTAAGATTGACATCTTCAAGATATTTATTCTTCCAATCCATGAACACGGAAACTCTTTCCACTTGTTTAGGTCTTTTTAAATTTCTTTTAGCATTGTTTTGTAGTTTTCTGCATATAGATCCTGTACTTCTTTGGTTAAATTAACTCCTAGGTATTTCAGTATTTTTGTTGCTATTGAAAATAGAATTTTCCCCCTGATTTCCTCCTCAGATTGTTCAGTACTAGTGTACAAAAATATTACTGATTTTTGCATGTTGATCTTATATCCTGCCACTTTGCTGTACTCATTTATTAGCTCAAGTAGCTTTGTCGTGGATACTTCAGGATTTTCTAAGTACAGGATCATGTCATCTGCAAACAGGGAGAGTTTTACTTCCTCTTTTCCTATTTGGATGCCTTTAATTTTCTTTTCTTGTCTAATTGCCCTCACTAGAACTTCTAGTACAATATCGAATAACAATGGTGACAGTGGACGTCCTTGTCTTGTTCCTGATCTTAGAGGGAAAGCTTTCAATCTTTCCCATTGAGTATGATGTTGGCTGTGGGTTTTTCATATATGCCTTTTATCATATTGAGGAGTGTTTTTATCAAAAAAGTATGCTGGATTTTGTCGAATGCCTTTTCTGCATTGATTGAGATGATCATGTTGTTTTTTTCCTTCAATTTGTTAATGTGGCATATTACATTGATTGATTTTCTTATGTTGAACCAGTCTTGCATACCAGGAATAAATCCCACTTGGTCATGATGTATATTCTTTTGATATGCTGTTGGATTCGACTGGCAAGTATTTTGTTGAGAATTTTTGCATCTATGTTCATTAGAGAGATTGGTCTGTAATTTTTGTTTCTTGTGGAATCTTTATCTGGCTTTGGTATTAGGGTGATGTTGGCATCATAAAATGTGTTGGGTAATTTTCCCTCCTCTTCAATTTTTTGGAAGAGTTTAAACAGGATTGGTGTTAATTTTTTTGAAATGCTTTTTAATTCTTTTTGAAATGCTTAGTAGAATTCAGCTGTGAAGCCATCTGGTCCTGGACATTTCTTTGCTGGGAGATTTTTGATGATGGATTCAATCTCTTTAAAGGTGATTGGTTTGTTAAGTTCTTGAATTTCTTGTAGCGTCAGTGTAGGATGGTTGTGCATTTCCAGGAATTTGTCCATTTCATCTAGGTTGTCTAGTCTGTTGGCATATAGTTTCTCAAAATATCCTCTGATGATTCTTTTTATTTCTGTGGGCTTATTTGTAACTGCCCCCCTTTCGTTTCTGATTGTATTTATTTGCATCTTCTCTCTTTTTTTCTTTGTTAGTCTAGAGAGGGGTTTGTCAATTTTATTGATCATCTCAAAGAAACAGCTTTTGGTTTTGTTGATTTTCTCTATTGTTTTTCTGTTCTCATTTTCATTTATTTCTGCTCTAATCTTTATTATTTCTTTCCTTCTGCTTGCTTTGGGATTGGTTTGCTGTTTTTTTTGTTCTAGTTTCTCTAGTTGTTCAGTTAAATCTTTGAGTTTGGCTCTTTCTTCTTTTTTAATATAGGCATTTAGGGATATAAATTTCCCTCTCAAGACTGCTTCCGCTGTATCTCATAAGTTTTGATACGATGTGTTCTCATTTTCATTTGTCTCAATATATTTACTGATTCCACTTGCAATTTCTTCTTTGACCCACTGATTATTTAGGAGTGTGTTATTCAGCATCACAGGTTTGCGAATTTACTTTTTTCCTGTTTATTATTGCTTTCCAGTTTAATTCCAATATGATCTGAGAAGGTGCTTTGTATAATTTCAATCTTTTTATATTTATTGAGAGCTGCATTGTAACCTAACATGTGGTCTATCCTGGAAAAAGATCCATGGAGACTTGAGAAGAATGTGTAACCCACTGAGTTTGGATGCAGTGTTCTGTATGTCTGTTAGGCCTAACTTGTTTATCATATTGTTCAAGTTCTCTGTTTCCTTGTTGATCTGTTGATAGCTGTTCTATCTAATGATGTGAGTGGGGTGTTAAGTCTCCAACGATTATTGTAGAAATATCTGTTATTCCCTTAAGTTTTGCCAGAGTTTGTCTCATGTATTTTGGGGCACCCTGGTTAGGTGCGTAGATATTTACGACTGTTATATCTTCCTGGTAGATTGTCCCTTTTATTAATATATAATGGCCTTCTGTATCTCTTATAACTTTTTTGCATTTAAAGTCTGTTTTGTCTGATATTTGTAGAGCTACCCCTGCTCTTTTCTAGTTACTATTCATGTGGAGTATCTTTTTCCAACCTTTCACTTTCAGCTGGTTTGTATCACTGGGTCTGAGGTTAGTTTCTTGTAAGCAGCATATGGATGGCTCATGTTTTTTAATCCATTCTATCAGCCCGTATCTTTTGATTGGGGAGTTTAATCCTTTCACATTCAATGATATTACTGTAAATGCACTCTTTACTTCCACCATTTTATTCTTTGGTTTTCATATGTCATCTTGTTTTTGTCTCTCTTTTTACTCTTTTGGTTATCCTTTCTGCTATTCTTTCTTTTATACTCTACTTCAAGCCTCTCTCTCCTGTCTTTTTCTTTCAGGTTCTAAGGCTTCCTTTAATATTTCCTGCAAAGGTGGATTCTTTTTTGCAAACTCTCTTAGTTTCTGTTTGTTTGTGAATATTTTGTACTTGCCTTCATATTTGAAGGATAGTTTTGCTGGATAAAGAATTCTCAGCTGGCACTTTTTCTCTTTCAGTTTCCTAATTGTACCATACCACTCTCTTCTCACATCAATGGTTTCAGAAGAGAAATCTGCACTGTCTTACTGGATATCCCTTGTACGTGATGGTTTGCTTCTCCCTTGCTGCTCTGAGAATTTTCTCTTTATCTTTGACGTTTGACATTCTGAGTCAAATCTATTTCGATTTATTCTGATTGGGGTATGGCACGCTTCTTGGACATGTAAGTTCATTTCTTTTGTGAGAGTTAGGAAATTTTCAGCTATTATTTCCTCAAATACTCTTTCTGCCCCCTTTCCCTTCTCTTCCCCTTCTGGAACTCCCATGACACGTATGTTGTTGTGTTTTGTGTTGTCATTCAACTCTGTGAGCCCCTGCTCAATTTTTCCATTCTTTTCTCTCTCTGTTCTTTTCTCTCTTCAATTTTACCTGTTCTGTCTTCGGTATCACTTATTCTTTCTTCTGTCATTTCGAGTCTGCTGTTGTATGCCTCTAATGTGTTTTTGATCTCACCTATTGTGTCTTTCATTCCCATAAGCTCTGTTACTTTTCTGTTCAGGATTTCAGATTCTTCTTTGCATTCACTCAGTGTCTTTTTGATGTCATTTATCTCTTTAACTATATTGTCTTTCAACTCATTAATTTGTTTTGGAAATTTGTGTGCCTCTTGCTGATTAATTCTCTCAAATTCTGCATCTCTCCTGGGACTTTGATGTATTCCTTTTCTTGGGCCATGTCTTCTATTTTCTTAGTATGGCTCGTAATTTTTTGCTGATATCTAGGCATCTGATTAGGATGTAGTTTACTCAGATGCTCAATTTCTTTTTCTTTTGTAGGGATTTTTTTGGCAGGAGGCTGTGGGTTACCACTGCTCTTTGATTTTTGGCTCAACCTGGATTGTTAAGATTGTCCTGCTGGCTGCTCAAAACTGGGCACTGGACCCAGTAATTGGTTGTAGAGTCGCCCCCTAGGCCTTGGGCAGGTAGGCTATAGAGGCCGGAAAAAGCCTCTCCTACTTATTTTTAATTTTCTTGCGTGTACTTCCTTGGTCTGCCAGGAGATGGCGCTCTTTGGCTGCTCTCAGTTCAATTCCTGGTCAGAGTGTATTTGTTGCAACACAGACCACATCAATGTGATAGAGCTTCATGTCTGGAGGGTAGGAGCCTTGTAATTCAAACTTTCTCTGAGACAGTTCTCCAACCCTCTCTGGCAGCCCCCTCCAGGTTAGGAAATATTTTCACTCCCCTCTGAGTCCTCAACAATCAGTCCCTGTTAGTAGAGGAGGAGATTGGGAGGGTTGTATATCTTTAACCCCTTGCAGGTTCCAAGGCAAACAATGGCGCCACCCCACCCGGCCTGGAACGGCTTTTGGGACACAGGAGACCAAATTTGTGAGTCAAAAGCTGAGTCAGCCTTAGGCTTTGTCCCTCTCTCTCCCCTTTCCTGGGGTGTCCTCAACAATTATTCCCAGCTAGAAGAGAGGGAGATCCCGAGGGTTGGATTTCTCCAGTCCTTGGCCAGCAACCTGGGCAAACTACTGTGTGGTCTCATCTGGCCTGGAAGGGCTCGTGGGACACAGCAGACCAAATTTGTTGGTCAGAAGCTGAGTCTGCCTTAGGCTGTGTCCCTCTCCCTCCCCTCTCTCAGGGTGATAGATCCCTGGAGCACCCTTTGTCTGTAGTCGCAGGGCCAGAGGCCCGAGAATTCTAAAGTGTGTCTAGTGTGGGGGAGGGTGCTGGCAGCAGCTGCTGCTGGTTTCAACTCACGTTTCCGTTGTCCCAATATCCCTCCTTTCTCCCCCTCTCCTCTAGGTGGTGTCCAGCCTTTGCCTACTGTCCTAAACCCTAGCAGATCTTTGTCGGGGTTGTGTCAGCCTGTCTTCTAGCTATTTTTCTGGAGAAGAGATTCCTGTGTCTTACTAGTCTGCCATATCCCTGGAAGTGTGACTGTAGTTGTTTTCACATTAAAATATAGGAAAATTCAAATTTCATTTAAAAATTATGGCACATTTTTGTGCAAATAGTTTTAAATGTCTGAACTTTCTTACTGGAAAGCTAGTATATGATTAAAAATTCCAAAGAAGGAACAAATTTTTAAGGATTTGCAAAGTGTTGAAATTAACACACTGCATGTTTATTTTGGGGGACAGAATGGTAAACACCCCATTTAAATAAATTCTAATTTGTCCTTTGGTACTAAAGACTTCTGTATATACACTCTTTCCTGAAATGCTATTTTATCAGAACAAGAATGTAAAGGAAAAAAAGAAGAAAAAAAGCACCAGGTGATACTTATTTGGCTCTGCAGAATCTGTCCCTGTTGGTACAAATTCCCCACAGGCAGAGATTCTCCTAGGGCCATGCCAACTTTGCCCAAGGACCATTCATGTACTTAGGGCACTGCTTTCCTAGCAATAGGCAATGTCAGGGACCAGGACTAGATGGTCAATCATAATTAACAGCTCTAATGCAGAGTTCCCTGGTGAAAGACTGGAGGAAAACCTGGGAGAGTTTAGCAGTAAACCCTCCAGGGTTCTGGCTGGGCAGGGAGCCACCATGGTTAGTATGACAGAATTCTGATTGGCTTGTTCTCGCCAGGTCTCCCAGAAAGCAGCTGGCAAAACCATCCCAAAGCAGGGTCTGCCTGACAGGTGGACAGCCAGCATCTCGCAGGGGCTTGGCTCCATGAGGAGAGTTCTCAGGTTGTTGTGAAAAAATCAGCATGCCCATTTATGGATCCAGAAAGAAGCCTGTCACAGGGAGGATGATGCTTGAATCTCTGTGATGTGCACATTCTCCTCTTCCTGGACACACAAGAGTGGGTTTATGTGTTTGGGGCGACTCGGCTGGGTCTCCATGTCCAACGCCACCACAGGGCAGGCCCTACTCCGAGGGCAAGGCGCTGCCAGGCTTCCCTGGGGAGTGCCTGGAAGGGCCTCTCACAGTCTTGCTCCTTGCTGTCCTTGAATGGACCAGTCCTGCTTCCAAGAGACACATCTTTTTGAGATCTTCCCAGGAACCATCCTGTTGACAAGCTACGAAGTCCTTCTTTCTTCCCTCTCTTCCAGAATCTTGGGCCACTTCACTGTGGCCCCCAACCATAGAGCCAAGGTCTCCCGAAGAACAAGTTTACCTTACTGAGTCTCTCTTTAAAAAGAAATAAACCCTACCTTTTGATGACGGTGTGAGTCAGAGTTTCCTCTCATCTCTCCCTCCCTCACCAAGGGGGCTGACCAGACAATCTTGCCAACATCTACTGCAGCAGGCTCCCAATACAGCTGGCTGCATGTGCTTATGGTCATGGGGGTGTCTCTAGTTTGGGGGGGATGCAGAAGATATGGCTAAGAGCAAGGAAGTGCTGCAAGAACCTTTCTATTTGGGCCGGACATTGGTTGCTCATGCAAAAAGTTTGCAATGGGATTATCCTATACTGCAAAAAAGATTCAAATAGATCACTGATTTTTCCAAATGACAAGACAACTGGACACACAATAAAAACAGTCTTACTCCATGACCAGCAGCACACTTCTGTATCAAAGCATGAATATTTTGGAGTAAGCAAGAATTAAGGGTATTGATTATGCTCCAGTTTAGAAAACCATTTAAAAATCATCATTTAAAATGAAGAGATGAGATCGTGGCAATAAATAACAACTTAATAATTTATCACAAATTATGGAATGATCCCTTCAACCTAGCCTCAATTTCATCCATGTCCTATTAAGAGTGAACATTTCAACCTTTACTGTCTTGGTGAATACAATTAGCACCTGATTCCCGCTTTTACGTTCAGACTAATTTCCCATTTAGATCTCTGACACCTCCCTGCAGCCTACGTGGCTTGTCTGACACATTTGCCCAACATTAGGAGGGCTCTGCAGAAAAGAGATTTCTTGCCTTTACCTTTTGGGGGACATTAATAGGTTTTCATGAAGCTTGATATGTGGATAACATCTTTGGCTATAAACAGTAAAAATAAAAGTCATTGAAATAGAATTATCACTATTGGAAGAATGATAGTTTTTGATATGGGAAGGTTTTAAAGAAGATCCTCAGATATTTGTGCATTTAAATGTTAAAATTAAGTGTGCAGCTGATGTTTAACATCAGCGTGTAACAACAGCAACTGCCCAGCAGGTAAGGATTTTCTTTATCCTGCCCCAAACGGCAAACTCTATGACTAAGATGACGATTCAAGGCTAGAGGAAAAGCCACGACAACTAGAATAGAGAGTCTATGCAATTCCACTTGGAAGAGACTAACAAAGGATTCTGATAGAACAAACGGAAAGGCATGGAGGTTAAGACCTGGGACTTTTGAGCCTTGTGGTCTTGGGTTTGCATCCCAGATTCCTCCCCACCCCACTAGCACTCCCTAATTACTCTTAATTTCATTGGCAAAATGAGAATAATTATAGTGTTGTTAAAAGAATTAAATGGGATAATACGTCCAAAATGCTTAGTGACAGTGCCTGGCATAAATTCAAAATTCTTTAGCCATCATCAATTCCATTATCAAACAGATGCTCCATTTGTCTGTAATGATCAAAGTCAACTACAGTGGCTGACATTTGGGGACGCCGGCCTCAGTGCTGCTCTGGGGCTGTGGGGCCCAAGCTTCAGGCCAGCAGGGTCTCATTTCTGTGTGAATCTTTAAAACCTTCACTGCATTTACTATTTCTCTGGCTTTTCAAATAGTCCTACTTTCTATGATATACATGCCATCTGCCTACTGTGCATCTCCACTTGCATGTCTAACAGTCAAGTCAAAGTTAACATTTCTGACGCCAAGCTCCTGAAATTCTCCCTTTAACCTGCCCCGCTCAGTTAAAGGCAGCTCTATTCTTCCAGGCTAATCAGTTAATTATCCTTAAGTCTTCTTTATCTGACACACCATTCCAGTCCCTCTACAAATTCTGTCAACTCAGCCTTCAAAATATATCCCGAGTCCACCCAATTCCCTCTCCACCTCATCGGTGCCATTAACAGGCCACTATCTTCTCACAGTGGATTACCAAACTGGCCCATAACGGGCCTTCCTGCTTCTACCCAGACCCCATTCGTTCTATCAAAACAGCAGCCTAAATGGTCCTGTGAGCAAATAAGTCAGATCACGACCCTCCCTCTACTCAAAATCTTCCAGTGACGCCCCATCTCACCCAGAGTAAAATCTTTCATACTGGACACTTAGATTTGTTTGTTGTGTTGTTTTTAGCACCCAGCTGTGCATTTGCAAGGGATGACCTTGGCTTGGACTAAGTGGTAGTGGTGGGGATGGAGAGGGGTGGACGGGCAAGAAAGGTGAAACAGAGAAAGGGAAAAAATTATGCAGTCACATCTAACAAAATTCTCCTTTTTAAATAACTTCTACCACTTCTTAGCTTAGACAGTCTTCCCTTCTCCAGAGATTTTGATGAACATTCAGTTGAAATTGTCACGTGTTTCTTTTCTCTGAAATGAACATCTTTTTGTCTGTTCTGATCATCTCTAAGCTGAAAAGATCCCATGAATCCTTTGCTTCCATTGAGTCAAAAAGTCTTTGCGGAGAAGGAATAGAGCAGGAATGGGAGAGAGTCATTTCTTCTTTGTGTGCTAGAATAAATCTGTACTACACTAATTACCAATTTCCTTATTCTTTACATTTATATAGAATCAGGAAAATACAATTGATTGATATTTGTTAATCAATGTAATTATCTTCTCTTAGCCAGAGTCAACATAATCTATAACTATCAATTACTTTTAGAAAGATATTTTACAAAAAGATTCATATTTATCAGTTCATTTCGAACACCTCCAGTATCTGGCCAATAGAAAGATTTTTACCATATCATTTGTAAGTCTCACAGAGAAATCCTAATTTATTCTAGTAGGGCCTTCCAAATATGGGAAAAAAAAAATTACCTTCCAACTCAAATTTCAACCCTCTCTCTATAAGAGAAACAGATTTAAGAGCATGTTGACCATGCTGTTTACATTAAGAATGGAAATAATGACACTTATTTACTTTTAAAAAGTAATTGGAGGGAGGAAACATTTTTTGAGCAACAACAGGCTAAGCAGTATCTCATTATTCAAATCTTGTAAATCAGAAAGCTCTTTAACAGGCTGAAAGATAAGGAATTTCCCATGCAAATTGGAAATTAAAAATAGATATTCAAACAAAGATTCTTTAGTCATCTTGACACCAATTAGTGATACATTGCTTAATTGCTGAGATTGGAGAGTATGACTGTATCTTAGCATTAGATTTTTTGATGCTTTGGAAAATGGGAGTTTTTACTTCTCTTTGGGCAATTGGATATATGGATAGAAAACAGGTGTCCCAGATGTGAACTTGCTGGTGTTCCCTGCCCAAAAGTGAAGAGTTTTATAGTTTCAATTTTTATTTATATGTCCTTGATCCATTTTGAATTAATTTTTGTATATGGTATGAAATAGAGGTCCATTTTCAATCTTTTCCATGTGGATATCCAATTTTTCTAGAATCATTTGTTTAAGAGACTATTATTTCCCCTTGTGTGGACTTAGCTCCCTTTTCAAAAAATCAGTTGGCCTTGGATGTGTAGGTTTATCCTATGCTATCAATTCTATTCCACTAGTCAATATGTCTGTCCTTGTGCCAATACCATACAATGTTGATTACTGTCGCTTTGTAAAAAGTTTTCAAATCAGGAAGTGTGAGTTCTCCAACTTTGTTTTTTTTTTCAAGATAGTTTTGGCTATTCAGGGTTCCTTGCCCTTCCACATATATTTGATGATTAGCTTTTCCATTTCTTTGAAGAAGGCTGTTGGAATTTTAATTGGGATTGCATTAAATCTCTAAATTGCTTTAGGTAGTTTTGACATTAAAATGATATAAAGTCTTCCAACCAATGATCACAGAATATTTTTCCATTTACTTAGGTCTTTTAAAATTTCTTTCAGTAATGATTTATAGTTTTCTGCAAACAAGTCCTTTACATCTTCGGTTAAACTTATTCCTAGATACTTTATTCTTTTACTTGCTATTGTAAATGGAATTTTAAAAAAATTTCCATTCCAGACTGTTCATTGCTAATGTATAGAAACACCACTGATCTTTGTGCACTGATTTTGTACCCTGCCACTTCATGATTCATTTATTAGTTCTAGTAGCTTTCTTGAAAATTCTTCTGGATTTTTTATAAAGGATTATGTCATATGTCATCCGTGAATAGGGATAGTTTTACTTCTTCTTTTCCAACTTGGATGCCTTTTATTTCTTTTTCTTGCCTAACTGCTCTGGCTAACACTTTCAGTACAATGTTGAATAGCAGTGGTGATAGTGGGCATCATTGTCTTGTTCCTGATCTTAGGGGGAAAACTTTCAGTCTTGCTCCATTGAAGATGATGTTAGCATAAGGTTTTTCATATATGCCCTTTATCATTCCCTTCTATTCCACTTTTTCTGAGTGTTTTTATCAAGAAAGGATACTGGATGTTGTAAAATGCCTTTACTGCATCATTTGAGATGATCGTATGTTTTTTTCCATTCATTTTGTTAAATGTAGTATATTACATTGATTGATTTCCTTATGTTGAACCACCCTTGCATTCCTGGGATCAGTCCTTTTGATGTGCAGATAGACTTGGTTTGCTAGGATTTTACTGAGGATTTTTGCATCCATATTCATAAGGGATATTGGTCTATAATTTTCTTTTCTTCTGATATCTCTGTCTTTAGTATTAGAGGGATACTTGCTGGCTTCATAGAATTAATTAAGGAAACTTTCCTCCTCTTCAATTTTTGGAAGAGGATGAGAAGGATTGGTGTTAACCTTTGAATGTTTGGTAAAATTCACAGTGAAGCCATCTGGTCCTGGTTTTACTTTTATTGTGAGTTTTTGTTTGTTTTTTACTGATTCAATCTCTTTACTTGGTATTTTTTTGGTTGTTTTTTTTTTTAGATTATTTACTTTTTCTTTACCCCACCCCCACCCCCTTGACCTTGCACTCGCTGTCTGCTCTCTGCATCTATTTGCTGTATGCTGTCTGTGTCTGCTTGTTTTCTCTTCTCATCTTCTCTTTAGGAGGCACTGGGAACCGATCCCAGGGCCTCCAATGTGAGAGAGAGGCACTCAATCGCTTGAGCCACTTCAGCTCCCTGGTTTATTGTGTCTCTCATTGTCTCTCCTCTTTGTCTCTTTTTTGTTGTGCCAGCTCTCCACACAGGCCAGCTTGCTGTGCGGGCCAGCTTGCCTTCACCAGGAGGCCCTGGGAAACGAACCCAGGACCTCCCATATGGTAGACGGGAACCCAATCGCTTAAGCCACATCTGCTTCCCTCTTTATTTGTTAATATGCTGTTGAGATCTATTTACTTTTAAGTCAGTTTAGGGAATTTGTGTGTTTCCAGGAATTTGTCCATTTCATGTAGGTTGTCTAATTTGTTGGCGAACAATTTTTCATATCCTCTTATAATTCTCTTAATTTCTGTAAAATTGGTAGTAATATCTACCCCCTTTCCTTTCTGATTTTGTTATTTGAGTTCTTTCTTTTTTTCTTGGTGAGCCCAGCTAAAGGTTTTCCAATTTTATTGGTCTTGTCCAGGAGCCAATCTTTGGTTTCACTGATTCTATTGTTTTTCTATTCTCTATTCCTCTCTCATCTTTATTATTTCCTTCTGCTTACTTTACGTTTAGTTTGCTTTTATTTTTCTGGTTTCTCTAGGTGTGAGGTTAGGTTTACTGATTTGAGATCTTTCTTTTCTTTTAGTGTAAGCATTTAGAGCTATGAATTTCCCTCTAAGCATGGTGTATTAGTCAGCCAAAGGGGTGCTGATGCAAAATACCAGAAACCTGTTGGCTTTTATAAAGGGTATTTATTTGGGGTAGACGCTTACAATTACCAGGCCATAAAGCATAAGTTACTTCCCTCACCAAAGTCTATTGCCACTTGTTGGGACAAGATGGCTGCTGATGTCTGCCAAGAGTTCAGGCTTCTTGGGTTCCTCTGTTCCCGGGGCTTCGTTTCTCTCTGGGCTCAGGTGCTGTACACTCCCCACAAGGCCAGCTGTAGACTATGAGGCAAACGGCTTTGTCTCTCTCCCTGGGGCTCAATTCTCTCTGGGCTGGGCTGCTCTGCTCCTCTGTGTGGTTACTTCCTGGGTTCCAGCTCAAAATTCCCTCATCAAAACTCCAACTCACTCCTCTGCTCTGCCGTGTAGTTTTATCTGTGAGTCCCCGCTCACGAAGGGGGTGGGGACTCAACCTCCTACTGACACGGCCCAATCAAAGCCCTAATCAAAATTTAATCATGTAAAAGTAAAACCTCTGAATCCAATACACTTTAATACACCCAGAGGAAAAGACCAGTTTACAAACATAATCCAATATTTCTTTTCAGAATTCATCAATAATATCAAACTGCTACACATGGCTTTTGTCACATTCCATAAGTTTTGGTATGTTGCATTTTCATTTTCATTCATCTCAAGATATTTGCAATTTCCCTTCTGATTTCTCCTTTGTCCTATAGGTTTTTAAAGAGTATATTGTTTAAGTTCCACATATTTGTGAATTTTCTGGATTTCCTTCTGTTATTGATTTCTAGCTTTATTCTACTGTGGTCAGAGAAGATGCTTTGTAGGATTTCAATCTTTTTAAATTTGAGAATTGTTTTGTGACCTATCATATGGTCTATCCTAGGAAATAATCCATGTGTACTTGAGGAGAATATTTACTCTGCTCTTGTTGGATGAAGTGTTTCATATATGTCTATTCAGTCTCTTTGGTATGTAGTATTGTTCAAGTCCTCTACTTCCTAATGGATTTTCTGTCTAGATATTCTATCCATTATTGAAAGTGATGTATTGCAGTCCCCTACTACTAATGTAGAACTGTGTATTTCTCCCTTCAAATCTGTCAATGTTTGCTTCACATATTTTGGGGCTCTGTTGTCAGCTGTATTTATGTTTATAAACATTATATCTTCTTGATGAACTGACACTTTTAACAATATATAGTGCCCTTCTTTGTCTCTTTTAACAATTATTGAGTTAGTCTATTTTGTCTGAAATTAGTATAGCCACCCCTGCTCTCTTGATTACTATTTGCATGGAATATTTTTTCCACTCTTTCACTTTCAACCTACTTGTGTCTTTGAATTTAAGGTGGGTCTTTTGTAAACAGCATATAGGTCATGCTTTTTTATCCACTCTGCAATTTCCTGCCTCTTGGCTGGAGATTTAATCTATTTACATTTAAAGTAACTACTGAAAATGCAGGACTTTATTCTGCCATTTTACTTTTTGGTTTCTGTAAGTCTTATACATTTTTGGCACCTCAATTCTTCCACTGTTGCCTATTTTTGTATTTAGTTGTACCGAGCCCTTTAGGTTCTGTTCTCCTTTCCTTCTGTACATATTTTCCCCAATATTTTCTTTGCAGTTCCCATGGGGCTTAAATTTAACACCCTAAATCTATAAGAATTTAATTTGGTTGATACCATCCTAACTCCAGTAACATTCACAAACAATGTTCCTAAACCCCCCCAACTTTATATAGTTCTTGTCACACATTACATACTTATATATTATGAGTTCATGGTGTGGCTCAATTTGGTTTTACCCTGTTTAGAGTTCATTGAGCTTCTTGGATGTGTATATTTATGTGTTTCATTAAATTTGGGAAATTTTCAGATTATTTATTTGAATATTCTCTCTGCTCATTCCTCTTTTTCTTTTCCTCCTGGAACTCCCACAACGTGTGCAGTTGGTGGTGCCCATAGGTCTCTCAGGCTCTGTTCACTTACCTTCTTTTTTTTTTTTTCTTTCTGCTTCTCAGACTGAAGGTTTTCAATGTCTTAAATTCAACAGTTCTGTGTTCTGCCAGCTCAAATCTTTTGCTGAATCCCTTTAGGGAATTTTTTTTTTATTCCTTCTACTGTGGTCTTCAGCTGTTTGGGGCCTTGTCTTGATTTCTAGTTCTTTATTGATATTCTTTTTTGTGTGTTAATTTATAAATTTCCTGATTTCCTTTAGCTCTTTGCACATATTTAGGACCTTTTGGATAAAGTCTTTGTCTGGTATGTCCCTGGTCTGATCCTCCTCATTGATGGTCTCTAATGCTTTATCCTCTTCCTTTGTATGGGCCATCATTTCCTGTTTCTTTGTATGCTTTGTAATCTTTTGCTGCAACTGTGATGTTTTGATAATTTGATGTGTTATCTCTGGAATTCAGATAATGAAGCATCTGTTCCTTAAGCTTGTATCTACCTGGTGTTATAACAGAGATTTCATTGAATGCCAGAAGCTAACAAAAATAAGAAAATACTTTTCCAATCTTTGCAGATTGGCCTATGTGACTGTTCTTTTTCAGAGCCTAGCCATCCTAATAATGAGTTTAGAGAAGAGCCCAAGGCAAAGTATAGTGTCCTCCCCAGTCTTTTCTGCATGTTCTTGTCCTGGACATGTGCACGTGGCCCTAGGGATTCCCCTATTTACACTCATATGAATGCCCCCATCCCCCTAGGAAACAGTGTTTCCTCATGGTCCCTGGCACTACCCTGTATGTTCCACAGCTAGCAGTCCTTTGCCCCCAGGCAGCTACAATTTGATTGTTCTCTGCTATAGGCATGCTCTGTGAATGGCCTCTCCATGCAGAGTAAATTCAGGGACAGTGTGCTTATGATGCATGGCCTGTTTCAGTCCTTCAGGCTACCACCAGATTGGCACAGACATACATGCACCCTAGTTTGTGCACAAAGTTTACTCTGCTCCCTGCAGAACCAAAACAAAGGACCTGCACTGGGACTGTGGGCCAGCTCCAAATCAAGCCAGTGTGGGGATGGGGAAGGGGTCAGCAAGGGTGCCATGAGATCCTACTGTTTTAAAGTTGCCTTTTTCTTGATTTGGTGCTTCCCTTGCAACTGCAACCCTTTAACTATTTTCTGGAGCATTGAGAATGACATTTCTGCCAGTTCTTGTTTATTGCTTAAACCTTCTGGGGCGGGGGGTACAGAGTCCTGGAGCATCTCACTCCACCACTTGACTGGGGTGGGGCCTTAGTTCTATCAATTATTGCTTCATATATTTTGAAGCTCTGTTACTGGGTGCATAACATTTAGACTATTATGTCTCCTTGTTTAAGTGACACTTTTATCATTGTAAAATGATAAATCCCTGTCACTATTCTTTGCTCTGATATAAACATAGTCACTTTAACTTTCTTTTGACTAGTGTCAGCATGGTACAATTTTTCCATTATTTTACTTTTAACCTGTTTGTGTCTTTATATTTCAAGTGCATTTCTAGTAAATAGCATAGGAGTTGGGTTTGCTTTTTTTTTTTTTTTTCCAATCTGAAAATTTATGGCTTTTATTTGAGGTGTTTAGACCACTTAAATTTAATGTACTTATTGATAAAAGTGATTTCAGCCTATCATTTTGCTACTTATTTTCTCTTTTTTCTATCTGTTTTGTGTTCCCTTTTTTTCCTTTTTCTATTTTCTTTTGAATTAATTGAATATTATTTATGATTCCATCTTATTTCTTTGCTGGCTTATTAGCGGTAACTCTTTGTTTTTGTATTTTCATGGTTATTTTAGGGTTTCTCATATACATCTTTACCATATCACAGTCTACCATCAAATGATATTGTACCATGTCATATATAATATAAGAATCTCACAATAATATACTTCCACTTCTCCCCTCAAGGTCTTGTGGTATTTCTTTAATGCATTTTACATGCATTTACAACCAGTAAGCTTTGTCTGATTATGCTATGTATTGTTTCTGCTGGCTTTTACTCATGGTGCCTTCATTTTTTGTATATTTTTTGTTTTGTTTTGTTTCATTTGTGTTTGCTCATTTTTACTGTGTGCTCATATACTTTTTTAGAACTTCACCTTGGTAAATTCTTTGAGATTTTAATGAAAGCAAGTTTCTCCAGAGAGGGGATTTTCATTTGTTTTTGTCTATGTCCCATTTTTCAGACCATCTGGGCACTGTGGGTTTTGGGTGTAAACTTTTGTGAGGACCTGTTTGTGGTTACAGCTTTTTAAGGGACACTGCCCCCCTTCCCACCTCAATACCAAAGTTAAAAAAATGACAATTTCCGTGAAATTCCCTGGGATAGAGAGGGCAGTTTTATATCTAGTTCATCCTTGTTCTAAGGATCCCTGAGATTTGTGTCCTCCACTCCACAGCCCAAAAAGACATAAAAACCAAACTTCAAGTTCCTCTCACTTATCAAATGTCCTCAAGGTAAAAGGCAGTATCTACACTTACCTTTCTGAGTTCCTACCTTCACTTGGTTTTTAAAAATATTCCCTCCTTCTTTTCCAATTTGGATGCTGTTTGTTTCTTTTTCTTAACTAATTGCTCTGGCTAACAATTCCAGTACGATACTGAATAGCAATGGTGATAGTAGGCATTATTTTCTTGTTCCTGATTTTAGGGGGAAAGCTTTCAGTCTTTTACCACTGAGGATTGGGTGCTTCTTACTTTCTTGCTAGCTCACTGATTCATTTAATAACATTTTTTTCATTCAGCATTTCTAGTTGTTTTCAAAGGGGAGGTTGGCAAGGGTCCCTAGTCCACACAATGCCAATAATTAAAATCCTCCAGAGTGATACTTCTAAAACACCAACCAGATAATTTATTCTACTCTTTAAACATCTCCAGTGGTTTCCTAATGCTTTCACAATCATATAGAAACTCCTTAGCTTGATACCCCAAGACTTTCTAATCTTGCCTCTGCTCATCTCTCCAGACTCACTGAAAGGCTCATTATGAGAGGTATCACAACCTGCACATCATTCTCACACATACCTGTCTTTGGGTGTGTTACGTCTATTCTACCCCAGCTTTAAAGCCCAGCTTAGACAATGCTTTCCCAGGAAGCCATCCACAACTCAGTCTGGGTTCATGCTCTCTTGGTCTATTCACAAACACTACAATGCTTACCCTCACTGTACCACAAGCATCTGTTTACTAGATCAGTCACTTCCACTGGACTCCAAGTTTCTTGGGGGTGGGAACCACAGAATATATTTTTTCCAGCACAGAGTACAGCCCATAAGTGGTATTCAAGAAGTATTTGTTAAATGAAGGAAGGGAGGGAGGGAGGGAGGGGTAGGAAGGAAGGAACCATTATTGGCTCAGAGGTTAATGAGTATTAGAATGGACTAAGAAGATTTGATAAAGGATATGGTATTTAAGCTGGAAAATGTCATAATATTTAATCTTAGAAAAAATTTTGATAACCTTAATCTGGTACTAAATTTTAAAAAGTTCAATGTCTTAAAATTTTTCACAAGCCACAGGTTCTAAAGCTTTCTGCAGAAAAACCTCAGGCAGTTAAATTGAAGAAGCATTGTTTTTATAGGCTTGTGAATTCCTGGAAAAATTCTGAGCAGCACAGGATGCCCAATTATGCTTTGCTTAGAAAATCAACACATAGCAGGTAAAGTCTCACTGAGTAAAGCAAAATGGAGGAAGAATTGCTGTTGGGGGAAGTAGGAGGAGATTCAGCCTCTCTTTTGAAAACATGGTGGTTGATTTTTGCTGGTGTAGATTGGAATGTAATCTGCTTAGTAGCATTAATCTTTACTCATCATGGCTGTAGAGAACTGCCCTTCTTTTCTCCCCTGCTTATATAACTACCTGCTGCATTTTCATCATATAACCCTCCCTAATAACCAAAAAAGTCCAATTTGAAATATAAACCCAAGAAACATGAAAATTCCAACTGGGACAAGAAATCAAATGCAAAGACATTAATTTTCACTTTTATTGTTTCAGCTGTTATACTGTTAATTGATACAACCTATTTATTCATAAATAAATGTATTCATAGCAAAAATATGGATACTCAAGCCTCATGTAATCGTCTGTCTAAAGATTTAAATTTCTTCAACCTTAGAAAATTCTTAAACATAATTATTATTCAGTGGGTGGAAAAATATTTCTTAATGTACGGTACTTTCTGCAATTTGGTGAAAACGAGTTCTTAATTTGGTAATTTGAGGGTGGATTAGCATGTTTTCGTGTTACCAAGCCGAAGAGTCTAAATTAATTAAGGACACATGGTATCATTCAATTATTATACTAATATGTATATCTGGTGGCCATGATGGTGCCAAGAATATCTCTGTATACCTGATAGCATTTAAGACTTTGCATATTAAAAGTTGTGGTTTCCATACTGGTACTCACTAAAAACCAATAGCAGATAAAGTAACCACAAGATCCAAGAAAGGAACATGATAAAATGGTGTGTTCAAAACTAAATGATGGGGAAGCGGGTGTGGCTCGGTGGATAGAGCCCCCGTTTACCATATGGGAGGCCCGGGTTCGCGTCCCGGGGCCTCCTTGTGAGGGCACGCCGGCCTGAGCTGTGCGGTGGGCTGATGCAGCAACCTCACGGCAGGAAGCGGGTGTGGTACAATGGATAGAGCACCCGTTTACCATATGAGAGGCCCCAGGTTCGCTTCCCGGCGCCTCCTTGTGAGGACAGGCCGGCTCGCGCGACGCCGTGGGCTGATGTGGCAAGACCTCACAGCAAGGGGGAGATAAGCAGACACGGAGAAGACATGCAGCGAGTGGACACAGCAGCACAAGCAGCAAGGGGGGGATAAATAAATAAAAAATAAATAAATCTTTAAATAAAAAAAAAAAGCTAAATGATGTTGAATCACAGCTATCCACTCTGTATGCCAATTTCCTCAAGACATCTGGCAGTTCAACCCCTGCCAGTTGTCAAGGATGTCTTTAAATGGGGGCAGTTTTAAAAATGGATTTGTGCATCACAGGTGGCTACGAACACCCCAGCCAACACCTCAAGCCACTCTAGGCTTTTCAGGAGACACATGACATATGAGGAAAGAGCAAGACAACTATTCTCCAAAAGGCACCTGTGTTAGTCAGCCAAAGGGGTGCTGGCGCAAAATACCAAAAATCAGTTGGTTTTTATAAAGGGTATTTATTTGGGGTAGATGCTTACAGTTACCAGGCCATAAAGCATAAGTTACTTCCCTCACCAAAGTCTTTTGCCACGTGTTGGAGCAAGATGGCTGCCGACATCTGCCAGGGTTCAGGCTTCCTGGGTTCGTCTCTCCCCAGGTTTCACTTCTCTCTGGGCTCAGCTCCTCTGTTTCCTCCACAAGGTCAGCTGTAGACTATGAGGCTCTCTAGGCTTTGCCTCTCTCCACAAGGCCAGCTGTAGACTATCAGGCAATTGGATCTGTCTCTCTCCCCAGGGCTTCTGCTGTGTCTAAGGAGCCATCTCTATTCCTCTTTGTTCTTCTCCTGTGTGTTCACTTCCCAGGCTCCAGCTCAAAACTCCAGCATCAAAGCTCCAACCCTGTCCTTTGCCATGTCTTTTATCTGTGAGTCCTCACCCACCAAGGGGCGGGGACTCAACACCCTACTGTTGTGGCTCAAAGCCCTAATCATAATTTAATCATGCCCAGGTACAGACCAGCTTACAAACATAATCCAATATCTATTTTTGGAACTCATGAACCATATCAAACTGCTACAGCACCCTAAGATGCACAGAGAGGCTGGGTTCCCTGCTCCTGGGAAGGAGTTTTGTTTTTTCTCTTGCTTATCAAGAAACTCAAGAGACTATCAACAAGAAGTAGGCAACCTAACAACTTGTATAAGTTATTTTAGAATCACTGACCAACGTGTAGCCTTGAGCATAATGTTTAATCTCTCTGAGTCATAGTTCCCTTATCTGTAAAATAGAAATCAACACATTGGATTCATAGAGTTTCGTAAAGAAGGTTTATGAAAATCTTGTGCACAATTCTCTCCTAAATAGCAGATCTTGGGAACAGAGACTCCTGTAGTGTTTGGCACATAGTGAAAACTTAGTAAATATATGAAACAAATGTTAGTTAAATATTCTATTTATTTTTGCTGCATAATAAATTATTCCAAAACGTAGATGCTTAAACGTTTATTATCTCACACTTTCTAAGGCTCAGAAATCTGGTAGCAGCTGAGTTGGGTGGTTCTGGCTCACAGTCTCTCAGGAGGTTATAGTCTGTTTCCTGGGCTGCAGACATCCTGAGGTTTGACTTGGGCTGGAGAGCCGACTTTGTAGTTCATTCACGATTGCTGTTGGGCCTCAATTTCTCATTGGCTATTGGCTGCAGTCTTCAGTACCTCACTGCATAAGGGTGGCTCATAACATGGCAGCTGGCTTCCCTTAGAGGAAGTGAGGGAAAGAGCCAGAGAGACCCCCCCAAAGCAGAACCCACAGTCTTTTATGACCTAATCTTGGAAATATAAAACCATTACTTCTGCCATATGTTATGGGTCACATGGAATAACTCTGGTACAATGTGGAAGGAAACTACAGAACGGTGGGGATCATTGGGAGCCATCTTGGAGGCTGACTACCACATGGAATGAATGGATAAATATATCCTTTAAAAACTTGTGAGTACCTCCTAGCTGGTTTCCATGAAGAAGCTTTCCCCTAAGTACTCCTGGCCTCTTATCCTACCTTTACTCCTCAAGTCAGGTGTGAATGAGGTACCTGGAGGTGGGTGACAGCTCTTAGCCCTTTTTTTTTTTTTTTAACTGGATGGAGGTAACCCATTCACGTCTGTTAAGAATGCCTTCTTCCTTCTGAGCTAGTTCAAGGCACAGATCCTGGTTAAGTGAGTCAACTCTTCAGATCCAAGTTTGTCTTTGATTGAGTCTTAGTTTGCCAATGACAAATACAACATAGTGATTGGTTTAACAATAGGAATTTATTGTCTCATGGTTTTGAAGGCTAGAAGTCCAAAATCAAGATGCTGGCAAGGCCACGCTTTCTCCTGAGCAGCCTTCTGGCAATAGCAGTCCTCCATCATATGGTGATGTCCTTAGTCTCCTCCTGTAACTTTCTCTGATGTCTGGCTTCTGTGACTGCATCAGAATTTCCCCTCTTTGTAATGCCTACAGAGTAAGGCCCAGCCTCATTCAGTTCAGTAGAATCTTCCAAGATCTTATTCACAAATGAATCCACACACCCTGACTCTTTTTAACATATTCAAAGATACTATTTGCAAATGGGTTCACATCCACAGTTAGGTGAATTAAGACTTAAACATGTCTTTTGAAGTGTTCATGATTCAATCCCCAACAGAAGGGCAGTTCCAAGGTCTAACTTGGTCAAGATGTTTGGCCACACCTTTCAAAATATCATTGTCTTAATGGAGATGATATTCTGATCTCCATTCATTAGACTTGCTTCTCCCCTCAGTTGGTTCTGAACTCAAGCAGGGAGCAACAAGGGTATCTTTTATTAACTCTTCAAATTCTAACAAGAAGGAACACCATTAAAAAATCAGGAAATTTAATCTAATGGCACTGGGATTTTTTATATAATTACAATTGAATAGGATCAGTCATCAGTTTAGGAATTTTAATCACTGAATGTCCTCACTGAGATAGGGAGAAATTTAATATTAATTAATTAGGTTATTTTTTCTCCCTGTAGATTTTAAATCTTTAAAAGTGTTCCTTATCTTTGTATGGGGTGTTTATTCCCTACAGAATGCAAGATCAGAAATTTAGCCATGATATTGGATTGCATGAAGAATCTGTCATTTGCATACAAGCTGCAATGGAATAACTAAGGGATACTAAAGGATTGTTATTTTGTAATGCTCAGTCACTCTGGGTTTCTGCTTTTATATACTACTGGACTCCAGCTGAGCCTACTTTTGTGATCTGATTCTTGGGTTGCTGTGAAATATTAATGTAATTTCTCAATTTTAAGATACATTTCCCCTACATTTTAATGTTTCTGGGAATCAAGATGTCAAAAAAAAAAATCTTGCCAGTGCTTTCTTTTTGTTCTAAAAGGCTGCTATTAAAGGCGTGATGCATTTTTAAATTAGTGGTGGTTTGGACTCAAAGAAATGTAAATTTATAGTACCTAGGCTTATGGAAATTTTCCAGCTTGAACTGTCTGGGTGAGAGTTGTTCAACAATAACATTTGGTATGCTTTTCCTGGTGTTTTTTGTTATGTAAGATGGCTGTGTCACTTGATAATTATGATTGGCATTTATTTCTTGGGAGATTTGAGGAATACTAAACCAAGGGCATGGCTAGTTGTAAGGCCATTCTCACTGATATGGGTGAAGAATTTATCAGAGAACACACCATCTCTTTTTGTTTCCAGGCTGTCCTGAATTCCTGTGGAGGTTCTCTATGGAGTGAGTCCATCAGTTTGTGCCTCTAAGCCCTGGAAATAGACCTTGGTGTGATTCTTCCCAGGTAAGCCAGGACCAGGACCCCCAGAGAAGTAAAAAAGGAAGTTGCTTTAGAACATCTAAGTGCTAAAAGCACAGCCTGGGGACAGATGGCAGAACATGCTGTAATACTGGTCTGTGAAAAAGGGAAAGCCGCAGTGAGTGATGCTACCTGTGAAAAAGGATGGAAAATGACAAGTTGCAGCCCTTAGGAATTACGCTTAAGTTTGTATATGAAAATTAGGAATGGGGTGGAAGCAAGCAGCTAACACAGCTAACATCCTCTACTATACCAAACATCCTACACCAATGGGAGGAAAAGAAAAAGTAAAGAAAAAAGTTGAAGTGATGATTGGATTCACCCTGGAACAACAGCTTAATGTGGCTGACTAGAAACTATGCTCCCCTTGTTTGAAAGTATTTATAGTCAAAAGAATTTCTGTATTGGATTTATCTATAAGCCCAGGCACAGGCAAAGGTGAATATAAATCAGATATATATAAATCAAGCCATATAATGACCCAAGGCAGTGATAAAACTTCACTACTAGCCCAGGGAAGGGCATAACCCCAGGCCAAAATTCTCACAGCAGTTTATAGAAACCCTAATTTGGAGGAACAATCTAGCAACAGTTAATCTGTGCAGTTATGTTGCTGCCCACATCCAGCATAAAGATGAACCCTGAGCAACCATGCTTGTACCATATAAACCAGGCTCTCTGGCCATAGCTGGCTTGACAAGGGGTGGACAATTGTCCCTGTGAACCAATCTGACACCAGGAATGAAAAACTAGTTCAGCCTGGACTGTTTTGTTGAATGGCAGGATATCAACCTGGAACTTGGGGTTTATCTATCATACATAGTCTTGGGAAATGTAGGAATCCTCACTGAGGCAGGAAGAGAGGAATGAAGCCAACACCTCAGGAGAAGTGGAGGCAAGAGATCTGGAGAGAGCGAGAACATAGATATGAAAGGTCCTGGTGGATCCTGGTTCCAGTCCTTCTGTTACTGGATGGCTCTGGGCTTCTGAGCTTCTAGGATCTTGGCTATGTCACATAAAAGAATTTAAGGACATGCCGTGGGGTAGACAAGAGAGTAAAGAGTTTATTAAGAAAGAAGAAAACAAGAAAACTACATGGTCCATGCTGAGGCACAGGTGTACTGCAGAGTGAGTGAGCAGGTAGGGCCCCAGGTCAGGCCATTTAAAAGACTGTTTGGGGAAGCAGATGTGGCTCAAGTGGTTGGGCTCCCGCCTACCATATGGGAGGCCCCAGGTTCGATTTCCTGGGCTTCCTAGTGAATCCAAGCTGGCCTGCATGGCATGGAGAGCTGATGGCCTGTGCAGTGCAGAGAGCCAGCACAGCAAGATGGCGCAACAAAGGGAGACAAGCAGACACAGCAAATGGGCACAGTGAGCATAAGCAGCAAGGGGGGGATAAATAAATAAATAAATAAAATAAATCTTTAAAAAAAAAAAAAAGAAAGACTGTTTGTTCTGATTGGTTGCCGCACCTGTCATTTCTCAGGGCGCCAATGGTGAGGCCTTTAGAGGCTATCTGGGGCTTTTCCTCTGGTTCCAAATGAGATTCTTATGGCCAGGGTCTCGCAGTGTCTTTCTGGCAGCCTTCTTCTCAGGAAGTTTCCAGGCAGGGTCTCACGGCCATGTGGTCTGTTGGCCATGTTGTCTGTCAGCCATGTTGTCTGCCAGGCCAGCCACCTTCCCCCTTTCACTATACCAGCCTGCATCAACTCCCTGCTCAGAGGGTTTACACCCTTATTCTTAAGGGGTTGCTGAAGGGCGATGTTCATTCTTCTTTAGCCACTTCCTGCTGGTTAGGGGGAGTAGGCCCTACCTGACAAGGTGTAAACCCTCTAGCTATTCTTTTGTGGTTGAAGGAAGACAGGTCCAGCAACCTGGTTGGACTGGATGAAATCCTGCATGACTAATATGGCATTGATTCTGTAAGAAATAAACTTAGTTAGAATTTAAGATACATGGTCCTATTAAAAGGATAAAGAAGATCGTGATAAGTGGGCCCAAAAAGGGGGCCAGCCATGACACAAGAGTGAGAAAGGCCAGGTGCCTTCAGAGGCTACAGCTTCCCAAAGTTGATGGGAAACAGCATTCTTCCTTGAGTTCTTTTATGCTGTTGGTTAACTCTAGGGAAAGATTGTGGTAGACCTGCTGGGTTTGGGTATACACTGTCAACCCTAGCTCCTACAGCAGTGGTTATACTTAGGACAGCTAGGAGAGGTATGAAGAGAGGCACTGCCCTAGACATAAACTCACAAATACAGTATAGGCAACAACAAGACAAGCATATGGCAAGCAAAATAAAGACAGTACTTAAGAGAGCCATTCCTTTATCTTATAGGCAGGTTCATTAACTACTTAGAAAATGAATTAAGTTTACCAGGACTTTTAACATGTTCAATATCCCCCTGCATATGATCTAGAATAGAAAAGGTATCATAATCATCAGGAATATAGGTACAGTACTTAATACTAATCAATGCACAAGTTCCTCTTTGAGCTGCAGTTAATAGATCTAAGCTCCAGGTTTGTAATACCATACATGTTATCTATCCATGGGAGCAGGCCATAATGCCAATTGTGTTTAAGTTCTACTTACATCACTCTGGTAATTGTTGCTCCATTTGGTATGCACTTCACACAGCCAGCATGCTACAGCACTGTTGATCCTATAGGGAGACTAGGAAGGTAAGGTCTAGTGTTTCACTGGCCTGGTACATAGTGCCCTTCAGTACTATGAAACAGAGCCAGTCTGGAGGCAATGTCCATTGAACATCTGGCCATATTGAACCATTGCAAGAGTCTGAAACTGCAACGTACTCTCCATCCACTTCAGGAGCATGTTTAGAGATGTGGTAGATACTTTTATTGTTTTAGGGGTCTCAGTGACCAACAGAGCCAATAACTCAAATGGAGAGGCACCGTGCAGGGTATTTGGGCCTGGTTTGAATGCACAAGAGTTTGATAATACTGAAGTCTATCTCTTTTAATCTTTATACACTTTCTAAACACTTCCAATGCAATGTATAACATATCAAATGAACTTATTTTAGTACTTTGCTTTTTACGTCTACACCTTTACCATGATGATGTTCACAGATATTTTACTTTGGCAGCACAGGATAAACTACTTTTTCCATTATTTTATGAAAATCTAAGATTCCCAGTAGAATTAAGGTGATCTTTCCTTTAGCACCACTTTAATATGCAGATTGAGGTGGACTCTGACAGGTTTCCCTGTTATGAAGTTACTTTTTTAAAAAAAGATTTATTTATTTATTTATTTATCCCCCCTCCTTGCTGCTTGTGCTTGCCGTGTCCATTCGCTGTGTGTTTTCTCCATGTCTGCTTATCTCCCCCTTGCTGTGAGGTCCCGCTGCATCAGCCCACCGTGCCGCGCGGGCTGGCCTGCCCTCACAAGGAGGCCCCGGGAAGCGAACCCAGGGCCTCACACATGGTAAACGGGGGCTCTATCGATTGAGCCACATCCGCTTCCCCTGAAGTTACTTTTTGTTATTAATATCAATTTAGGTTTCTATTTAGTAATGCCTTCCTGGAAATAGCCATTTTAATGCTTCAGTTTAGAAGATGCTTTTATAAACTTCTCCTTTTGGTGGGAGGAGGGGTTATAAAGGGTATTTATTTGGGGTAGAAGCTTACAGTTACCAGGCCATAAAGCGTAAATTACTTCCCTCACCAAAGTCTATCACCACGTGTTGGAGCAAGATGGCTGCCGATAGGTGCGAGAGTTCAGGCTTCCTGGGTTCCTCTCTTCCCAGGGCTTGCCGCTCTCCAGGCTCAGCTGCTCTGCTATCTCCACAAGGCCAGATGTAGACTATCAGGCGAATGGCTCATCTCTCTTCCCAGGGCCTCTGCTGTGTCTAACTGAGCCTTCTCTCTGCTCATCTGTGTGCTTACTTCCTAGGCTCTAGCATTAAAACTCAAACTAACTCTTCTGCCTGTAAACTTCTTATAATTAACCATAACCACATAGACTAGTTAAATAAGCTTATTTAATTACAGTTGGCAACCAATGAAATTTACCTTTATCTTAATTTCATTAAACATGAATTTACAACTTCATCACCTTAAAGATTTAATACATATAATGTTAATTTATTTAATTGGTATCCTATAAACCTAGAGAGATAACATCCAAGCTAAATAAAATGGGAACAATTATAGTTTATGCAAGGAATGTTCTTTTTCTTTCCTTTACAGGAGGCTAAAACCTCTTTTCTTTAATAAAATTCTAAAACTGTGAATAAGGAAGCGGGAGTGGCTCAGTGGATAGAGCCCCCGTTTACCACATGGGAGGCCCGGGTTCACGTCCCGAGGCCTCCTTGTGAGGGCACGCCGGCCTGAGCGATGCGGTGGGCTGATGCAGCAACCTCACGGCAGGAAGCGGGTGTGGCGCAATGGATAGAGCACCCGTTTACCATATGAGAGGCCCCGGGTTCACTTCCCATCGCCTCCTTGTGAGGGCAGGCCGGCTCGCGCGGCACAGTGGGCTGATGCGGCAAGACCTCACAGCAAAGGGGGAGATAAGCAGACACAGAGAAGACACGCAGCGAATGGACACAGCAGCACAAGCAGCAAGGGGGGGATAAATAAAATAAATAAATCTTTAAAAAAATAAAAAATTAAAAATAAATAAATAAATAAAACTGTGAATAATCTCAAAAGCATACTGCTAGGTTCTGGAATAGTATAATTGTTTAATTTGTTTTAATTATAATTTAGAAAAGATTTTTCCATAGCTTTCAAGGACTTTTCCTTTACTTACTGAAATTTGGTAATAGGATTATTAACCACCCTTATTTTAAGGCTGTTGAAAGGTTTAAACTGGGGAATTACAAGACAAACTGGTTCTTAACTCCCCAGCCTAGAAGATAGAGTTTTAATCCATCATACCTCGCCCTTCTGCCATAACTCTTGCAAAGAGAAGCCCTAGGGGTTGGATAGGTCAAAGAGCTTAGGAAAATCTTTTTCCCTTTCCCAATAGTTTCTACATTCAGATTTCTATATGACCTTTCCATCCTGCTTAGCCTAATTTGAGTCCCAGGAATATTCTTTCACATATATAAGCACATAATTAATTTTTAACATTTTGAATAGAGCTCTTTTAAGAATTTTCATTTGTTAATTTGATTTTACCATCCCAATGTATGACGATATACACTGAACAAATAGGCAGTCACAAATAGACACAAACATACAATTTACTGATATTACTTATAATTTTCATTCTCTTACAAAATAAGTTGAACTGTAAGATAATATTTAAAAGATCTCTTTGAAGGCTATATCCAATTAATCTGCACTGTGACCATGCAGTTTTGCACAAGAATCCCATTCTTTTAAATTATTGGCTTATAACCAAATTGTTCCCAATGTTTTAAAATACAATTTACAACATTTCCCCCTACTTCAGAGCTTTGCTTATTTCCCATTTTGATTTTGACAGACCTTGGATGAGAAACACTAATTCCAGTGTATACTCACTGAGGTCATTGAAGTCTCAGGGAAACCTGGTTTTTCTCATGACTTACTGCTTTTAGGAACATCAACACTCGAGGCCCCCACTCCCCAGTACTTGGCTGCTGGCTGAAAGAGTGGACTTCCAACCCTGAGGGTTGAGAATTCCACCAGGCAGCAATTTGGTTCACATCTGGAGTCACGAGAGAAAGCAGGGTCATTAATACCAGTGGAAGGACAGGAGACAGGGCTGTCTTAAATTTGCCTTCCCCTGAGCTATGGGGGGCAGAAGTTGCCAGGCAGAACAAACTGGAGAATAAAGTAGTTACCATCAAAGGTGAGGCCAGCCCTGAAATAACTACAAGCAAAGGCAAACTCAGTTTAGAATTATCATCACAATAGCTGAAGAATAATGGGCAAGGTGAAGCTAGTAAGCTAAAGCAAGGGTTGGTAGACCTGAAGTAACCATAAACAAAGATGGTAGTCGAAGATTACCATCACAGTAGTAGGTTCTAGGCTAAATCCACCCAGTTATAGCAATTTCAGATTTTATCCTTCTGCTGTTTTATAATATAAAGGCAGCTATATAATGATCTTAACTCTTAGTTACAGTTTCTAGTAAGTTTCCACTTTAAAAACAATTTGGGCAGTTTTGTTTATTAACTAAGCAACTAAAATAACTTTATTAGTAACAATTTTGCTAAGTTTTTCTGCTTTTCCAGCAGTTTAATTAATTCCACTTGTTATTTCTTTTATACATCAAATTCAATTGCAAGATGGTATTGAAATTTAGGCTCATTTTTAGGTTACCTTTTACCATTATCCAATCTGTAACAGGCAAACCCCAGATCTGATTTATGAGTTCCCAGGCACGAGAAGACTAACAAAGTTAAAGCAAGCACGGATTAGAAAAGAAGAGAATTTTACACACTTAGCTTAATTTAGGGAAAGATCTGCCTTTAGAACCACCTAAACACAAAGCTCCCAGTGTCTGTCCATGGCAGAAACCTCATGCAGGACCCTCCAGCTTCATTCCTCCAGGAAAATCCCTGGGCAGCTGCTAAGTACAGAGATAAGGGGTCCAGAGAAGCCTTGTCACTGATGAGACATCAATTGGGGCTGCTCTGGAGGCTGCATCCCATTAGTTACCTCCCAGCAAGGGGTAAAGCCCTCCAAAGGCTTTTTCACTGGAAGGATTGGGGGATAGGCAGGGAACCAAGGAATAGTCACTAACCTTTTAATCTTAATTGATGGCACATGAGGAGGTTCCTTATTTTTGCAGAGGAGAGGTTTAGTAGCTGGTCTAGAACTTAATTCACTCCCCTCATTAGGCACAATCAAGGCTAGGAGAGGTCTGGAGTGCATGCTAGGACCGAGTAATTGGCTTCCATGTTAACTGAGAAATTAACAATCTTACCTGCCATGTCAAGGGTCATCTGAGGCCTCCTGGATGATGGTTCATGATGGTTCATGCAGGGGAGGACGGTCCCTTCCGTCCCCAGAGGTCCGCATGGTGAGGCAGCTTGGGGCCAGGTTCCTGCTGCCCTGGAGCCTGGATTCGGGTAACCCTGAGGTGACCAGTTCCTTTAACCATGGCAGTTAAAAGGGGAGCCTGTCCCAGACCCTGCGCCCACCTCTTCTTACTCCTTCTTGGCGGCATGGTCTCAATTGTTGAAAACTGAGAAGGCTGTTTCTAAAAGGGAGTTAATGGAAGTTTGGGGGCCCAGGGAAGTTTCTACAGCTTTCTATGGATATCTGAGGCAGACTGGAGTTCCTAGGAGGATCTGTACTTCTCTAGAGTTAGGATCTACCAAAAGGATATTTTTATTGCCTCTACCAGCTTTCTTTGAAATAAGGCTGGGTTTTTAGGTTCTGCCTCTGAGTAATTTCCCTGGACTTTTAATTGAAAGGTTTGGTAGTACATTTCCCATCCCTTTTAAGGAGACATGACCATGTGGTCTCTGGCTCTCAGATACATCTGTCTTCTCCTTCCCTCTTATACGGGTTTAACTAGAATTCAGGGTCCCATACAGAGCCCACTCTTGGCCATACTGAGGCCACATGGTGTGGCAGAAAAGATTATCCTATTTCTTTTTAGACTATCAGTAGGCAGGTTGTCCCAATTTGAAGCTGCCCATTATCCTAGGGGAGAATAAACACGTTTGTCAGTCTGGGTGGTGTCTCACCGCTAGGTCTGGTCGAACAGATTGCTCACCCAGCCAGCGTCCTGGAGGTCGGGAGCTCTGCTCGCTGTCCCGTGTTCCAGGGACCGGGAGCTTTATATCTCTGGGCATCCCCAGAGCCTTAGAGGTCTTAGGAGTTGTCTGGGTCCAATTCCCAGTTGAACACCTAAGCTGGGCTGACCCTAGGAAAGGGACTGACTAGGGACCTTTTTTTTTGCCTATTTTGCAGAGGCCTTAGGAGATGGCTATGAGCGAGCTCTCCTCATAGCCACTCCCAGGGGCCAAGTTCTTCAGTTAAACCCAATATAAATCATATTCCTCTTGTTTAATTGTGAACCACATTGTCCCCTTACCCCAGTCCAGAGTGGGCCAGCATGCTAAAGAAATGGGAGATACTTGGTGGGCATTAATGCAGAGGTAGGTCTAGTAATAGATTAGAGAAAAAGGTAATTTTTAATATAACAGAAACAATTACAATCTCTTATTCACTGCTAGCTATATTCCCAGCTTTAGCATAGTGCCTTACACATGGTATGTACTAATTAACATTTATTAAACTGAATTTAATTATACTGAACTGAATTGAATATCTCCAGCTAACGTCAACCCTGAATATCATACTTCATGGGGTAACACTAGAGGCATTCCCAGTGAAAGAGGAATGTGAAAAGGACAGATGCTATTCTTGCTATTATTCAATGCTGTCCCAGAAATACTAGCCAGTGCACTAAACAAGAAAAAGATATGAAATAAAATGCTAAATAAAGTTTTAAGAAGATGCAGTAAGTGTACTTTTCCTTATTCCTCCAGGTAGGTAAAACTTAAACCCCTTTATGGTATATACAAAACAAACATAAAAAGACTCTGAAAGGTGGAAAGAAGGCAGTCCAGCTAGGGACTTCAGGACCCAAGGAAAAACATGGTGGTGAGTTCTCTAGATTTTCTTTTTGTCTTATATATCCCAGACTTGTATCTGAAGAAGCCCACAACCCAGAAACACCAATAGGCATGGAAAAAACATCCCCAACAAAATTCTGCTCTCTCCAGTCAAAGGACCAGGAAAGAGGCAGCTTAGCAAGACAGAAAACATTTAGACAATAACCACTCTACTCCAGCCAAATACCATAGAAAAAAACTGTTGCCCCACTTCCACCCATGACAGCAAATGCTGAATGGGGAGCCTAAGTTTCCACCCTCACCAAGCTGTAATGAGGTATCTCAAGCCACCCCACTTGGGTGGTGTCAGAGAAGGCTGAGTAGTGAGCTGGGACTTCCAACCCATCTGGTAATAATGTGGTACATTATCTCTCTCTCCTCTGGAGTGGTTTCAGACTCCTCCTAAAGAAAAGCCAGTACTTTCACTATTGCCCAGTGGTAATGAGTCCACCCCGTCCCCCTTGGTATCAGTGGAGACCACATGGGGAGCAGTAATTAGACATTCCTACTCCTCAAAGCCAGGGTCCCTCAGTAGAAGCCAAGTAATGAGGGGCCTTTGTCCTTCTTGAGAGCCAACTAAGACCAAGTGGGAAAGCTGGGCTTCTATCCCTACCTGTCAGTAATGAGGCAACAGCCCTCTTCCCCCACCAGAGCAATGTCAGAGGGAGCCATCTAATGCAGGAGGGTTAAATAAGATGCAGATTCTCATAATATAACATTGAAAATGTCCAAGTTTCAATTAAAAATCACTCATTATACCAAGAGTCAGGAAAATCTCAACTTGAACAAAAAAAGATAATCAATTGATGCCAACACTGAGATGACAGAGATGTCAGAATTACCTGACAAATATTTTAAAGCATCCATCAAAAATATGCTTCAACAAGGAATTACACACACTCTTGAAATAAAAAAAATACAAAGTCAGGGAGCAGATGTGGCTCAAGCAGTTGAGTGCCTGCTTCCCATATGGGAGGTCCCAGGTTCAGTTCCTGGTGTGTCCTAAAAACAAAGACAAACAACAAGCAAACAAATGAAAAAAAAAAAAAAAAAAAAAAAAAACAACTCAGGGAAGCCGATGTGGCTCAGTGGTTGAGCACTGGCTTACTACTTATGAGAGCCTAGATTCAATCCCCAGCCCCAGTACCTCAAAAAAGAAAGTCTCAGAAAAGAAAGGGAAGATGAAAGAAAAAGCAAATGGAAATTTTAGAACTGAAAAATACAATAACTGAAATTTAAAACTCAGTGGCTGGGCTCATCTGCAGAATGGAGAGGAAAGAGAAAAGAATCCATAAATTTGAGCTAGAACAACAAAAATTACCTAATCTGAACAACAGAGAGAAAACAGGCTGAAAAAAAAAATGAACACAACCTTAGGGACATTTGGAACTCCAAAAAAAAATCTAACGTTCATATCATCAGAGTCCCAGAAGTAGAGGAGAGAGGGTGGAGCTAAAAGACATTCAAAGAAATAATGGCTTAAAATAACCCAAACTAGCAAAAGACATAAACTTAGAAATTCAAGAAGATGAGCAAACCCTAAACAGAAACCCAAAGAAATCCACACTAAGAAACACCATAGTCAAACTTCTGAAAGCTAAAGACAAAGAATATATCTTAAAAGCAGCAAGAGAAATGATACCTTACCTATAGGGGGAAATAATTTGAATGACAGAGGATTTGTAATCAGAAACCATGGAGGCCAGCAGAAGTAGCACAACATTTTTCAAATGCTGAAAGAAAAGAATTGTCAACCTAGTATTCTATAGCCAGTGAAAATATCCTTCTTGAATGAAGAGAAAACCAGGACATTTTCAGATAAAGGAAAACTAAGAAGATTTACTGCCAGC